>LUCW03000100.1:0-49198 GCA_001586965.3 Sphaeroforma sirkka | reverse complement strand
CAGTGTGTGTAGTCCAAATGGCGCTGATGCAAAGGAATACTGGTTTCTTTTTGCCATGTGAAACTGAATAGATACTGAGAATCAGGGTGAATTGGGAGTCGATGGTACGCTGCGGTTAGATCCAATGTCGTGTAATATCTCTTCCCTTTGATGTTACCAATGATGTCGTTGATACGGGGAATAATGAACTGATCCGCCGGTATTATTGCATTCACCGCTCTGAGGTCCAAACACACTCGCACTTTCTTTAGTTCTCCAGATTGAGTATACTCTGGCATGCGAGCAAGGGTAAGTTGATTTGGAAGTGGCTGTATCCCTTGAACTATGACCAAATCTTGAATCCACTTCTGCACCTGCTCATCTCACCATGGTATCCATTTGTCTGCACAAAGTTCCTTACTGCCTTCCGCATCCTTGCAGCTGATCTGGTGTCACTGCGAATCTCGCCTCCTTCCAGTCTGCACTGTGTCCTTTTCTCGAATACCGCGTCATTGTCCCTCAGTTCCTTGTTCTAGTTCCAGGCGAACACCGGTTTCCTCGGTCAAATCTGGTGGTCGTCTCAGCTGCTATTGGTTCCATGGTTTGTTTGTTCTAGCCCGTTGGATCTATGGGTGAGAATGGCGATTGAAGGCCTCCCACGTATAGCCCCTAAGCCAGGCATAAGATCCTGGCCTACGATCGCGTCGATAGCCGGTGGTAGATTCATTAGCTCGAAAGACTGTTCTGTGAGCTCTAGACCATATCGTACTGGAGTTTGTACGGTTGAGCCCATTCATTCGCCGTGTACGAAGACTACGATCAGCTAGGTATATATAGGATCCTCCGGGAGCCGACTTTTAATTTGCAATCCCCAATCGTGTGCGGATGTCGAATCAATGCAACTTCTGTTTGCCCCAGAATCCACTAACGCCCTGCATGTCTTACCGTTAATCAGGATGGATATGAATACTGATTGTCCATTGAAAGTAATGGATCTTTGATCGATAGTATCACAGGTGTGCTGGACGGGAAAACTAAAGTTGCATCTACATCCGACACCCTTACGTCCTATTCCTGATCGCTGCCTATGGTTTCCCACGTTGCATCCTCTTCTAACTCACCCTGTTCGATTTCGTCTGGGTGTGCCAGTATGGAAGCAATGTGTGTGTCTGTAGGCGTGGTCTCCTCCTGCTCCGTTTGCTGGTCGTCCGAGTCTGTTAGAGCCGTAATGGTGTTGACCGCGGGCAAACTCTTATCGAAGGATACGCCTTGCTTAAATCCTCGGCCCGAGCTGGATGTGAATCCAACCCTTTTGTTCGACTGGTAGTGCTTGCAGGATGATATATGCCTGAAACTGGGTGGGGCACCTGCTCTGCACGCGTAACACGTGGTGGTCGTAGACGTGCTTGTGCGTTGTGTGCTGCCTCCTCCTGTATTCGTATTCAAATTACGATCTCGTTGTTGGGCTGGAAACTGTCTACGCCTATCCCCACATTCATCTGTGTCCGTACCCGTTGTCTGAGGATGGCATCGGTTTCTTGTATGTCTGGATTTAAAATGCGGAGAAGGTCTTCAGTCTCCAGGTGGTCCCAACCTATGTGGTGTTGTAGCGTGCGTTTCATACGTCATATTACCTGTCAGGTCCTCGAGGGCCTGTATGAGGCAGTGATTAAGCAACCGCTTAGGAAAGTCCTTGCCCTTATCTGCTCGCTCCCAGGCTCTCTTGTGAACTTCCACAATCTTGTTCAAATGTTCCCTGGCTGACTCTACACCCTTGGTGCGGGATTACCCTTCGCCAACTTCTTAAAGGTAGGGTCTACGGTGGCCTTGCTCTCATGTTGACAGATTTGGTCTATGACCCTGTTCCGCCGGATATACCCTCAGCTCATTATGGTTGTCACGGAGATAGTCAATTGTGGCCTTTGCTGCCTTAAAATGTATGAGTACCTTATAGAACCAACGTACCATCCACGACTCATCTAGTCCTGAGACATGGGCGTTCTTCAGTGCCTCTTCTAGCGCCCCTCGTGTGTCTCTATCGGCTGTGCTGCTTAATTGATAACGGTCTAAAGGCCAATCAGGCCCATGTCCGTGGCTCCGGAGCTCTGTTCTTCCTGATAGCTTCCAATTGAGTATTCAACGCTCCTTTCAACGTATCGATCGTGGACGTTAGTAATGTACATCTTGGGACATCGTAGTTTCCCTGTGCTCGACAAAGTTCATCCACAAAGAAGGATATCTTCCCTTCGAGGCGTTGACATGGCTCGGCGATGCTCGTTCCACTGCGCTGGTGTCATGATCGGCTCTCTCGCCTGTTCGTCTTTGTGCGGTCGTTTTCTGCTGCCATGAACATTACCGTCGTCGACCTCACTAGACTTGCGCTTACCGTCGTCGACGTCACTATACTTGCGCTTACCGTCGTCAACGTAACTAGCCTTGCGCATATCCTGTATCGATCGCGCGAAGTCTCGGTGCTGTCGGCTGAGTTCCCATCGTCTACGTAGTTGTTTTCGTTCGGCTTCCCTATGATAATCCCCATGTGGGTCGCTCAAATATTGCTCTAGCTGTCGGCCCCTGATTTCGTCAGAGTTTTGCTGACGAGTGCCCGTGGCCCACCCTGACATATTTCTATGCCGTTGGACTTGTCGTTCATCCCGTTGCCTGCGAGGGAATCCTGACTTGCACTGGTAAAACTCCCCGATCGAGTTCGCTTTCGAGTGAAATCTCGTTCAGGTGCTCGGTGAAAAAGGCTGCCATGAATACGGTCTATCACCCGCTGAATGAATGCCCGAAGTACCTCGGACATTGGCTACCCTGTGTCGCTCAGCTGCTGGTTCAGCAGACTTTGAACGACTAGTATGCCTAATCACAAATTGCACCTCACTGTCTTCTGGATCTGCTCTCCCTCTTGCCGATAAGCGAGACCCGTGCCCCAACTGATGTCGCCTGCTTGCTGCCTGGCCCACGTCTTGGTCTGTCTGTTCATGTCGCGGTTGTTCATCTCTCTCGACGCGATGCTACTGTCTGGCGCGAAGAAGCTGTGCCTCCTTGGTGGGTCTGCTCGAAATCTGACAAAGATCTCTGGGTTGCTTTGCCGTCGCGACGAGTGCGTCGAGGGCTACGGGGTGTTGGACGCATAGGCATCTTGATGTTAAGACTTCGATGTATGGCTTTGTGTTGTTGATGAATAGTTGGTCCAGATTGAAGGAGTGTCGGCTATTATATAATAGTTGACTTCAGCCATTTGTGTTACACACTTTCTTCCGCCGTTCTCCTCTCGTGATACCAAAATAGCTAATTATCATTGAATCATGTTGATGTCTACAAGGTCTGCTTGCGGGTCCCGAAAACTCGTTGCGCTCGAATACACCTTGCTCCTTGATGATTGCTAATCATTTTGTTTGGGTTGGTTTTGTTAATGAGTACTCGTTTTGCTCTCCTTTGCTCTGTCTATAGGAGTAATTAAGAGTTGCTGATAGACTCGAAGCGTGTTCAATGATCAACCGCCTGTCGTGTTCTAGCGTTCTGAATGCTCCTTTAATCCAACCTTCGGACCACTGTACTCCAACATCAATCAAATCCGAGGCCTGCAGCCAGGAAGTTCAGGTCAAGGTTCCCAAGAATAACCTTGAAACCCAAGGTAGATACATCGGTTATGAAGTTGGAAAACCAAAAAACAAATTCCTTATTCAAACCAACTTGAGTGTACTTGCACGATGCCTGATAAGTGCTGTCTACTTTTGCATGTACTATTTCTTCTGTACTTTGCAAGAGTCCGCTGCATCTTGACGATTCGCCTTATACGTCGGTGATAACGTTCTCCTTTAGTTTTCACCAACAATCATACAACCGTACCAGGCTATGTTGGTCCTACGGCTGATTCACTTACGTTGACTTCCTTTCTCTCTAGAATGGAAATTTAAGTATATATATATATATATATATATATATATATATATATATATATATATGAAAATGTATTCTGTCTTGTAACATCGGTAAATATGTCTTCTAGTTGTGTGTTGGTCGTGGGTTCGATACCCCCCGTGATATATTTTTTCCTATGCTTTCGTGACCATCGAAGTTCAACGTGAGTCAGCGCAGTTCGCGCATGCAACGATGGCGAACATTCGACTCCGAGATATTTTCGAAAAATCGATCTTCTAACCATGCCAGTCTTTTCGTCTAGCCAATTGATTACCAAAACTTGCTCCCGTAGTTGATATTTGTTGAAAATACGAGTTGAAATCGCATTTTTTCTGTGTCTCAGTTTCTCCCAAACTGTGCCTAGCTCCTCTTCTGCATTGCTACCTGTCTCACGCGCGCTTAATTCACACGTTTCCATTCTACGTCGCCTGACACTGTCGATTCTACATTGCTACCTGCTTTTCTTGATCACCTCTATCTGCCCTTTGTCGTCGCTGTACTCGCCCACACCTATGAAAATCTGCCATATCGACCTTCTCTACGCCAAATTACGTTCTCCTATACCCCTAACTGCGATACTGCATCATGTTCGTGTTGTGTGGATTGACTAGGCCAGTCAAAACATTGTTCAAACGTCCTATGACTGCTAATTAGTCAGAGGGAGGCCTTGATTGTCAACGACGGCCTGAAAAGTCGCATTGGAATTGAAGTATCTGGATTTTCGGACCGAAGATGGATTAAAAAATCAAAAGAAGAATGAATGGTTGTTGGGAAATGGTCTGATGACTAATTAATCTATAAAAAAAAAATTAGAAATAAAAAATGCTAAAAAATTGCATATATTACTAATCACTCCAATTTGCTCTAGATTTAAAATAATTTTAAAAATATGCATAAAATATATATATATATATATATATAAAAATCACGCAAGTGTATCAAACCGAGCAAAACGGATATATATATATTTATATATATATATATATATATATATTATTTTTTAATAAAAATTAGTAGTAGCATTCGACCGGATGGTCGGATAACTATATATATATATATATATATATATATATTTATAGAAAAAAAAGAGAAAAAATAAAATGCTCATCAGCTAAATAAAATGGGCACCTGTTAATTTCTGCATATATTACTAATCACTCCAATTTGCTCTAGATTTATAATAATAATAAAATCTGCATGATGTATATATATATATATGAAAATCACGCAAACGTATCAAACCGAGCAAAATGGAAGGTGGGGATTTCTTTTCACTTATCTGTGCTCGGAAGACTTTGCTCCTGTCGTAGTTTGCAAGCTCCTTTCGGCTATCCGGTTCTGAGGGTGATCAACTCCCCTGTGCTCGGAAGACTTTGCTCCTGTCGTACTTTTACAAGCTCCTTTCAGCTACCCGGTTCTGAGGGAGATCAACTCCTGTAATTCGTCAATAAAATGAACTTCTCCGTCCACTATTATCCTCGAGATAAAATCGAATAATACACCTAAAGTAACTAGTCGTAAAAAATGTAGTAAACACATCAAAATACGATACTAAAACCTACTGAGTCTCCCTGAGGCTCAGTGCGGTGTATTTATTCTTATATTTGATTGTCTACGTGGTCTACAAATAATTCACCTCGTGTGAATTAATTGTAAATTAATTCTAACTTCACACTGATAGTGGTTTAAGGGGACTTTTACCACAGTTATTCCCTAGTTACTTTGAACAAGCGCAACAACACTTTGGACCGAATGACATAGATGTATTTGCGGACCCAACCAACGCTCAGCTTCCTCGGTTCTGGACGAAGAAGGATGATGGGGAAGGAGCGTTTGCCCACGACTGGTCGATAGTCGATGGATGGATGAACCCGCCTTGGGAACAGATACACAGGATGTTACGCAAGATACGAGCCGACGGCGCACGGGCCACAGTATGTCTACCATGGGTACCAAGAGCACCATGGTTCGACCTGTTCAAGCAGTTATTGCAGACAGAACCGGTGCTGGTACCACGGACACCACACACGTTCCTCAAGTACGCTAAGTACGCATGTGGGAAGACACCACCATGGGGTCATACCGTAGTAGCACGGGTGGGTCCTCCCAATGGATTCAAACTGGACCCGCTGTTTTCACAGCGACTTGGTTTTGCAGAACCAAAGCATACAAAATATGTGTGTGTTGCTTAGACACAGCGCGAGAAATCTCAGTGGCACTGGCAGATGCAGAGGGTCAACCGGCGTTTGCACAAGCGAGTCCGGCGGAGAAACAGCGTCGTACGCAACTCACGCAAGCGCAACACGAACAAGGACATCATGGGGCGGCGGACACAGTCCAACAACTTCGTCAGAACGGTCACATTTGGCCAGGGGCACTTGAGTTAGCCACAGAAGTTAAGCGGCAATGTGGCACATGTTTGGGACAGGACACACTTCGTAAAGGTTTCCACCCGATGATTAGCATCGATGCACGCTACCCGTGGGACCATATTCAAGTGGACTACATCCCGATGCCACTGGAGTCCAGACGCAAGAACAATTATATTCTTCACGTCTTGGACATCGCCACAGGCTATTCTATCCTTCGAGCCACACCGGACAAGATAAAGGAAACCACGACACAGACACTCATAGAGATTTTTTTGGCGAACATGGTTTCCCCGTAAAATCAAACAGACATGGGGAAGGAGTTCACCAACAAGTTAGTGGAGCTTCTGGTCCAGGAAGTGGGGATGCTACATAAGGTGTCTCCACCATATCGACCCCAAGTGCTGGGCGCGGCAGAACGACGTCACAAGGAGATTACACGTTCTATTCGGCAATGCTGTGAGGCAGTTCCCCTTCGATGGGACGAACGCCTTCCGTTTACGATGCTATACCAGAACCTTCGGATATCCCGTCGCCATAAGAGTGCACCGTTTAGCGTGTACTTTGGCCGCCGCCATGTTCCGTTCGCCGATTTCACGGACGAGTTACCGGATTCTCAGCCGATGACGAATGACACCTGGGCACAACGATTAGACCAGTTACAGGACACTATATTGCCGACCCTCCACCACATTACCAAGAAGTATACAGGCAAGCTTACGACGACATTTGACCGCCTGCATGCTCACGACTTGGTACATTTCGACGAAGGAGATGTGGTCATGGTACGATCAGAAGGCCGAACAACGAAGGTTATGCGGCCATTGTTTGGACCATATGTAGTCAAAGCTAGACACGGCCAACGCTACGAGTTAGCGAACAAGGATGGTTCCGCCCCACCAGAATTCAAGACCAAACCGGTACGGGTGGAACTCCTCCGTTTAGTGCATAGACGCACAGACCCACCAATTAACGAAGACTTATGGACCGAAGGAGGGGGTGGAGTTTCGCCATATTATCACACATCGTACGAATGATGAGACGGGGAAATTAGAATACCTGGTGAGATGGCGAGAAGGCGAACCAACGTGGAAACAGCAGAAGCTTTTGATGATGCCAACGATATCGCGGCCTACCACAAAGCTTCGCAGACACGGACACGTAAGCGCCAACGTGCACAAGTCTAATACTTTATCTTCAATATAACTTTGTTCTCGGATATCGAGCTCAAGCTCTGGAGCATAAACCAGCAACTCTAGCTCCCGAGTATAAACCAGCCACTCGAGCTCTTGAGTATAAAAAGCAGCGACTCTAGCTCCCGAGGATAAACCAGCCACTCGAGCTCGCGAGAATAAACGGTTAGCACTCGAGCTCGCAAGGGAAAATCGTCAGCGGCTCAAGCTCGCGAGGTTAAATGAGCCACTCTTGCTTCGGAGTATAACACAGCGAAATCAATCAAACAACTCCTTGGGCATTGTTTTGAAACAGCGGGTTAATGGTTTGCACGGTTTCTGCCACTGGCAGTTTTTTTCTCCGACACAAATACAGTCCTATATTGTACTTGCCAAACTCCTATATGCTGACACAGATGAACAGTAGCTTCAAGAATTCAAACACGACGGGTCGCTCGAGACGTACACATCGGGTCCTCTAGCTCTCTGAGGTAAAATGCCAGCACAATTCTCTAGCTCTCTGAGGATAAATGCCAGCACAATGCTCTAGCTCTCGAGGATAAATGCCAGCACAATGCTCTAGCTCTCGAGGATAAATGCCAGCACAATGCTCTAGCTCTCGAGGATAAATGCCAGCACAATGCTCTAGCTCTCGAGAATAATGCCAGCACATAAGGTACTATGCTATTCTTATCATCTCTGAAACTGGCACACTGCTTTGTTCAGTGCTTCAGTTTGGGGGGGGTTGTGGTCAGAATACAAGTACTTATATTTATTTGATTATTTTAGGTTTATTACAAGTTTTACAGTTTATCAGAATAATCTGATAAACTGGGTTTTAGGGTTTTGCTGGTTTTACAGCACATGACTAATGACTCATTTAAGAGTCAGTCATTTTAGGATTACTGTTTATAATTACTAATAAATGAACAACGTCCCCTCCTGAGGAGGGAGAACGTTGAGATACAGTTATCTCGCGTATACTTACTACATTAATATAACGGCAAAGTATCCGTGGGATCATATTCAAGTCGACATGATTCCAATGCCACTAGTTTCAGCAGCAGGAAATCGATATATATTGTACGTCTTGATATAGCAGCAACGGGGTACTCGATATTAAGAGCAACGGCCACAAAGTCAGCAGAAGTGGTGACATCATAAACTTATGGAGGTGTTTGGGGAACATGGGTTTCCCAGGAAAATCCAATCAGACGAGGGAGACGAGTTTTCGAACAAGATTGTTAAACTAATAACTCAAGAAGTTGGAGTGATGTATGCGAAGTCGACACCATATCGTCCTCAGGTTCTGGGAGCAGCGGAGAGAAGACACAGAGACTTACACGAAGGAGTTCACAAGCTATGTGAATCTTTACCTATGGCATGGGATGTCCGGCTACCACTTATTATGCTGTGCCAGAACCTCCGAATATCTCGGCGACACAAGACAGCACCATTCAGTGCTTACTTCGGTCGCCGTCATGTTCCATTTGCTGACTTCACGGATGACCTTCCGGGAATCAGCCGGTCACCAATGAGGCTTGGGCACACCGGCTGGATCGTTTGCACGACACTATCTTGCCGACGCTTTACAAGGTCACGCAGAAATACGCAGACACACTATCCAGGCAGTTTGACCGCCTCCATGCTCGCGATTTTATCGCCTTTCAACCAGGGGATGTGGTACTGGTACGGTCCGAAGGTCGCACAACCAAAGCAATGCGACCAATGTTTGGACCATACGTTGTCAAAGCCAGACAGGGACAAGGATATGAACTGACACACAAGGATGGTTCACTTCCAGATACTTTCAAAGGTAAACCAGTTAAAGTGGAACTTTTGCGACTAGTCCATAGAGCCACCGAAAAACCTTTAGAAGATCATATGTGGCAGGATAGTTCTCGTTCCGTTACATCATTCGACATAGACAGAATGATTCCACAGGGAATACAGAATACTTGGTTCGCTGGCGGGAAGGTGATCCAACTTGGGAGTCAGCCGAAGCTTTTGACGATCCGAATGACATCGCTGCATACCACAAAGCCGAGCAAACTCGAGCAGAAGAAGAAAGCGGCAACAACAATAATTCCAACGTTACGTTGATGAATACTAGATGTCTATCATCTACTTCCGGATCGGAGTTTGTCTCTCCTCTTGAGATTTCACCACGGTGTAGAGGCGAACGACGATTCCAAACCACAACTCGAGCTTATATCCGAGTATAACTCCAGCGGATACCCTAGCTTATGGGGGGGTGAAAACATACCAGCGGATACCCTAGCTTTTTTTGGGGGTGAAAATATACCAGCACAGCCGGGATGGTTCAAAAATACCAGTTTCCAAGGCACGAACTTACTCAGAACTTACTCAGCAGAAGGATTTTATATATTATTTAATTTACACTACTAGTTTTATATGTTTAATTTTCAATAGTTTAAGAGATCATTTATTTTTTTGCTTCATTCACTTCACTGACGCTTGAGCTTGAGGGAGTATATATGTAAAAGTCCCCTTAAACCACTATCAGTGTGGAGTTAGAATTAGTTTACAATTAATTCACACGAGGTGAATTATTTGTAGACCACGTAGACAAATCAAATATAAGAATAAATAACCGCACTGAGCCTCAGGGGGGGGACTCAGTAGGTTTTAGTATCGTATTTTGATGTGTTTACTACATTTTCCCTCGCGACTCGAGTGCTAACTTTTATTCTCGAGCTCAGTGGCTGGTTTATACTCGGGAGCCAGAGTTGCTGGTTTATACTCACGCTGCTTTTTATACTCAAGAGCTCAGTGGCTGGTTTATACTCGGGAGCTAGAGTTGCTGGTTTATACTCGGGGAGCTAATTGCTGGTTTATACTCGGGAGCTAGAGTTGCTGGTTTATGCTCCAGAGCTTGAGCTCGATGTCCGAGAACAAGGTTATATTGAGGATAAAGTATTAGAACTGTGCACGTTGGCGGCTTACGTGTCCGTGTCTGCGAAACTTTGTGGTAGGCCGCGATAACGTTGGCATCATCAAAAGCTTCTGCTGTTTCCACGTTGGTTCGCCTTCTCGCCATCTCACCCAGTATTCCAACTTCCCCGTCTCAACATTCATCATTCGTACGGTGTGTGATAATATGGCGAAACTCAACCCCTCCTTCGGTCCATAAGTCTTCGTTAATTGGTGGGTCTGTGCGTCTATGCACTAAACGGAGGAGTTCCACCCGTACCGGTTTGTCCTTGAATTCTGGTGGGGCGGAACCATCCTTGTTCGCTAACTCATAGCGTTGACCGTGTCTAGCTTTGACTACATATGGACCAAACAATGGCCGCATAGCCTTCGTTGTTCGGCCTTCTGATCGTACCATGACCACATCTCCTTCGTCGAAATGTACCAAGTCGTGAGCATGCAGGCGGTCAAATGTCGTCGTAAGCTTGCCTGTATACTTCTTAGTAATGTGGTGGAGGGTCGGCAATATAGTGTCCTGTAACTGGTCTAATCGTTGTGCCCAGGTGTCATTCGTCATCGGCTGAGAATCCGGTAACTCGTCCGTGAAATCGACGAACGGAACATGGCGGCGGCCAAAGTACACGCTAAACGGTGCACTCTTATGGCGACGGGATATCCGAAGGTTCTGGTATAGCATCGTAAACGGAAGGCGTTCGTCCCATCGAAGGGGAACCGCCTCACAACATTGTCGAATAGAACGTGTAATCTCCTTGTGACGTCGTTCTGCCGCGCCCAGCACTTGGGGGGGTCGATATGGTGGAGACACCTTATGTAGCATCCCCCCCACTCTTGGACCAGAAGCTCCACTAACTTGTTGGTGAACTCCTTCCCCATGTCTGTTTTTGGATTTTACGGGGAAGCCATGTTCGCCAAAAAAAATCTCTATGAGTGTCTGTGTCGTGGTTTCCTTTGTCTTGTCCGGTGTGGCTCGAAGGATAGAATAGCCTGTGGCGATGTCCAAGACGTGAAGAGAATATATAATTGTTCTTGCGTCTGGACTCCAGTGGCATCGGGATGTAGTCCACTTGAATATGGTCCCCACGGGTAGCGTGCATCGATGCTAATCATCGGGTGGAAACCTTTACGAAGTGTGTCCTGTTCTAAACATGTGCCACATTGCCGCTTAACCTCTGTGGCTAACTCAAGTGCCCCTGGCCAAACGTGACCGTTCTGACGAAGTTGTTGGACTGTGTCCGCCGCCCCATGATGTCCTTGTTCGTGTTGCGCTTGCATGAGTTGCGTACGACGCTGTTTCTCCGCCGGACTCGCTTGTGCAAACGCCGGTTGACCCTCTGCATCTGCCAGTTGCCACTGAGATTTCTCGCGCTGTGTCTAAGCACATGACATATTTTGTATGCTTTGGTTCTGCATAACCAAGTCGCTGTGAAAAAACAGCGGGTCCAGTTTGAACCCATTGGAGGACCCACCCGTGCTACTACGGTATGACCCCATGGTGTCTTCCCCACATGCGTACTTAGCGTACTTGAGGAACGTGTGTGGTGTCCGTGGTACCAGCACCGGTTCTGTCTGCAATAACTGCTTGAACAGGTCGAACCATGGTGCTCTTGGTACCCATGGTAGACATACTGTGGCCCGTGCGCCGTCGGCTCGTATCTTGCGTAACATCCTGTGTATCTGTTCCCAAGGCGGGTTCATCCATCCATCGACTATCGACCAGTCGTGGGCAAACGCTCCTTCCCCATCATCCTTCGTCCAGAACCGAGGAAGCTGAGCGTTGGTTGGGTCCGCAAATACATCTATGTCATTCGGTCCAAAGTGTTGTTGCGCTTGTTCAAAGTAACTAGGGAATAACTGCCAGCCGTCGGTATACATTATTTCGAGTTCGTCCTGCTCCGCTGTCCCCTCGTGTACTCTACTTAACATGTCCGGGAGCACATTTGTCTCTCCTGGTATATGCGATATGGTAAAGTTGATTGGCGCGATGATATGATGCCATCTCTGAAGCATCGGATTAAGCTTGAGCTGTGTGTTCATATACACAAGGGCCTTGTGGTCCGTGAAGACCGCAAACCGTTGCCCATCCAAGTATTCCCTGAAATGTGTCAGTCCATATACCAATGCCAGTAACTCCTTCATAGGTGTGGCGTAGTTCTGTTGCGCATGGTTCAGAGTCTTACTAAAGAACATTAAGTAATGTTTCTTACCGTTGACCCATTGGAATAGCGCTCCCCTAAACCGTAATCGCTAGCGTCGGTTTCCAAGTTCAGAGGATTGCCGTCGACCGGAAAGTGTAACGCCACAGCATTCACCACTGCGTCTTTCATTGCCTGCCACGCCTGTGCATGTCTCTCCTCCCAACGATCACCTATCAACTCCTTTGGTTTGAGTTTGCAAAATTCGCGCAAGGGTGCAACCGTGTTCGCGAAATTAGGCAGATGTTCGTGGAGGTAATTTGCTAAACCCAACGCCGAGGCTATATCTTTGTATCGTAGTGGCGTGGGCCAGTCGATCAGCTTGGCCTGCTTTTCATGGTCAATGTCAATGTCTTTGTGCCGATACTTTCTTCCCTAGGATCATGACTTCGGAGATAGCGAAGTGGCACTTGGCAGGGTTAAGCTTAAAACTGTGGTATGTTAAGCGTTGTATCACCTTCTGCACCGTCCTAACGTGTTCGTCATAACCGTCACTGGCGATAATTATGTCATCGATATAGTGGTGAACCGGTAAGCCATCAAGTATTGTACTCAAGGTACGTTGGAACTGCTGCGTGAGTACATGAAGACCGAACGGTGCTGATGTGAACGAGTACTGATAACGTTCGTGTGTAAAACTAAATAAGTATTGTGAGTCTGGATGGATGGGCAGCCTGTGGTATGCAGCCGATATGTCCAGCGTCGTGTAGTACTTCTTACTCTTGAGGCGAGATATGAGTTCGTTGACCTTGGGGATCAGGAACTGGTCACCAGGAATAAGCGCGTTAACGGCACGCATGTCTAAACACAGGCGTACCTTCTTGACGTTGCCTTCCGCATCGAATGTCGGTACCGCAAGGAGAGGAAGATTAACAGTCGTTGGTGTCGTTCGTTTCGTGATCACCAAATCCGTCAACCACTTCTTCACTTGTTCATCCACATAGGGAGCCATCGATCGGATACGAAGTTACGCGCCGATCGCCGCATCTGCAACGCTTGTTCATGGGTTACTGGGATGGTTACCTCACTCCCTTCCAGACGACAGCGCGCGTTGTCGTCAATTTTCGCATTGGCTTCCAAATCCTGTGCCAACCGTTCGCGTACATCGACGGGTTCCGTCGTGTTAGGTGCTTGTCGGCGTGGTATGGGTTCGAGAAGCTCTTCTAGTTCTGTGGGGTCTATTGGTGCAAGTGGCGATTGGATACCGCCTATGTATAGGCCCAAGCCTTTCAACATATCTTGCCCCACTATAACATCTATACCCGTCGGCAAGTTCATCAATTCTAATGAACCGTCGATAATTCTGGTACCGTACCTTATAGGTACCACTTCCGTCGTCCCCAGTTGAGGAGTTCGCACCGCCTTGTCAGCTAAATATATAAATGACCCAGGTGGTGCCGGAGTTATTGGTCGGCCAAGGAGGTCTGCGGATGTCTGTGAGATACAACTTCTATTTGCTCCCGTGTCTATCAAGGCTTTGAACGTACGTCCGTTGATTTGTACTTGAATATAGACTCGGTTGTCTGACGTCAGCAATGGGTCTTGTATTGCCATCACTGCTCCAATCGTGGTAACAAATATGAAGCTCCTATCCGACTCAGACACCCTCACCTCTCATGCGTGATCGGCTACCGACTCCCACGTCTCATAGGCGTGGTTTGGTGTTGACGTCCTGTGCTCGAAGTCTTCGCGATGAATCGTATTGATTTGAACCTCTGTAGCTTCCGATGGTAGAGCCAAGTCTTCGTCCTGTGTAATCGCATTCACCTGTACTTGAGGTGTCGGACGTATTGTAACTACGTCTCTAGTCCGGGATGTATTTCGCCCCTGTCCTGCGGTTGACGTTGTGGACGGTCTGTGTACCGATTGTACGTCCCTCAAAGGACGGTTGTTGTGGTATAGCCTTGCCCGACCCTCCGCGCTCCCTTCTTGCGACGCCCTGAAATGATGACACCGTGGGATGTGCCTACCACCTGGTGGCGCCTGTGCCTGGCACCCCGCACAAGTCGTTGGTACCGTAGGTTGGGGCCGTTGAGTCCAATTCTGCGTTTGTCGTCTACTCGTCTGTAGGTTGGGGCGGCTATTGGTGTGGTCGCGACTTCCATTGGTCGTCGGGCCCTCGCGGTTGTTGCGACCCTGGAAACGTGCTGTCGTACGTTGCTGTGCATCCTAAATGTCAGAGCTCAACAGCTGTATAAGCTCGTGTGTCTCCATCAGTTGTCATTTGGGATGCAACTGTAGAGTACGTTCATACGTACAGCCGTTGAGAGCTTCTTCTAACAGTTGTACAATGCAATGGTTCACTAAATTCTGTTGGAAGTCGGCATCTGTCTGGCACCGTTCACGTGCCCTCCTGTGGTTCTCCATGAGCTGTGTCATTTGTTCCATAAGAGGAGTGTGCATGTTCCGACTTTGGCCCTTGGCTAGCTTGCGAAACGCGGGATCGACAGTGGCTTGTGTTTTGTGCGAACAGATCTGTTCGATCTGTAGCTGAGGTGTGCATGTCTTCAACCGTTCAGAGTTGTCGCGGATGTAGTCCAGCGTTGACTTCTCCGCCTTGAAGTAAGATAGTACCTTATGAAACCATGTAAGGTTCCAACTCTCGTCCAGCCCTGCGATTTGTGCGTTCTTGAACGCCTCGAGGAGAGCCCCTCTTGTGTCCCGTTCCATAATATCATGTAGGTAGTATCTGTTCGACGGCCAATCAGGCCACGTACGTGGTGAAGGTACGGGACGCTTCTCTACCGGTCGGGACTCTAATGTAGCTCGAAGTGTCTCAATCACGCCCCGAAGAGCTTCAGCTCGAGCCGTGTTATTCTCCTCGATTGCTTGGCATAGCTCGTCACTTAAATGTAGTATCCGTGCGTGTAGCGCCTGTCGCCTTTTCTCGATACTAGCCGGTGTGGGCGGAGACACTGTTGTCTCCTTCTCTTGTCGTTTAGGTGTCTGTACATATTCACTGGGCGCTTCTTTCTCGCCCCACTGACGTTGCTGTTGTTGGCGCAGGTTCGTACTTAATCGGTCCTGTCTATTCTTCACCGCCTGCTTACCTTGAGGATTCTGTCTGGCTAATACTTGTTCATGTGCGAACTCTTGAAAAGTTGGTGTGTTCTCACTGGCAGACAGAGTATCATCCTCCTCGGTTGAACTGTCCTCTGACCCTGGTGATTTGTACCCCGAGTCCATAAAACGGACGCTCACAGCCTTGAATTCGGAAGGTAGGGTTGTCTTCGTCCTCTGGTACTGCCTGTACCCGTTCGTGTGCGTCAGAAGAACTCTCCTTAGCGGCCGGCCCTATTGTAGTTCGTCCGGCGTTTATGCGCTGTAACCTCTGTTCGTATTTTTCAAAGAGAGACTGCTGTTGTGTCATCAGCTCCGTGAGTTTCTGAGCTGACGATTGTTCCCGTGCCGTTTCCTTGTTGTTGGTACGGTTCCGGTGACGCTTCCGCTTGTTAGGTGGGAGGCGTGGTGGGTCATTACTGGGAAATAAGGCCCCTGGAGTATCCCGAGACGAACGAGGGGACAGCCCTTCACTGGCTACCTGTTCACCAATAAAAGTCTGACTACTGTCCGCACGCAGGTCGGGTACTTCCTTGGTCTCACCCTCGAATATGACATCCTCGTCAGATTGTGCAGGTCCATTTTTGTTTGCTGTTGGTGGCTGCTTGTCGCCCGCGGAAATAATGTGTGGAGCCCCAAGACGTGTCTGTTGTTGCCCCTCCAGAGCCTGACCTGAGTGCGGAGCGGAGCGTTCCGTATGGGACTGACGACGTTTAGTTCCACGTCGGTCGATATCATCTTCCTTGCGGCGCTCAGGATTCAAGAGTTGCTGTCTACGACTTTGGCGGGGGTAGGACATGGTTGGTGAGTTGTTTGTCAATGGAGAACTAGAAATGTGTGCGAATGAACTGATAGAGTACTGAATATAAATATCCATTTTCTATTAAATTTCATCCTTCAAACACATAACGTCTCGACATCGATCTCCGAGGAACTCGTGGGTTCCCTCGTGACTGTTTTATTTCCTACACTAACATAAGTAGTGTGGATAGTCTATATACTCTAACACTACCAGCTGTCTTACTCTTCATCCCACAATAACATATGGTTGAGTGCCTCATTAGTCGGAGCCACTTCTTGTTCTACTCCTCGCCAGCTCTCTTACTCCGACCTAATGACGGCCTATTCGCAGGACCCTGTTGGGAACTTCCCTCATCGCTCCTCTTTTTACTCTTCTTACCCGTGATGTCCTTGTCATGTGCTGTTGCGGTTGTTGGAATATGCTTCTTGATCTAAGAACGATTGCTCGTTATTGCACCCCTAAACTAAGCTGCCGTCAACCACACCTTCTGTGCATACTGTTGATCCTCTCCATTGACCTGATTTATCTGGAAGTTCTGTACTCACACGTGTCTACCTATCTGTGGAATCTGACTGATTGTCTGATTTCGTCATTTGATCGTCGTGAGACTTTCCTTGTTGACCCTGGTTAATGTTCTGCTTGATTGGAATGTTCGCTCTTCGGGTTCACTCGTATTAGTAAATTCTTTCTTCATCCTCGTCGTCCACACGTCGTTAAACCAACGACCGGATAATCTAAATCGTTCATTTTGATGCGACATTCTCCGTTCGCATTGTCTTTCAATTGTTATACTTATAACAAAAAAATATATGTGCCAGCTACTGACTAATTCATATTCTGTAGCTTTCTCTGTAATTACTAATAAACTAACAACTTCTATGGTAAGTTAAAAATGTAGTAAGTATACGCGAGATAACTGTATCTCAACGTTCTCCCTCCTCAGGGAGGGGGACGTTGTTCATTTATTAGTAATTGTAAACAGTAATCCTAAAATGACTGACTCTTAAATGAGTCATCAGTCATGTGTTGTAAAACCAGCAAAAGCCTAAAACCCAGTTTATCAGATTATTCTGATAAACTGTAAAACTTGTAATAAACCTAAAATAATCAAATAAATATAAGTACTTGTATTCTGACCACATCATCATTGGGAGCTCATTGCACACAGCTTGTAACTTTGAGAGTTCATTATCAAAATTATTTATTTCAAGAGATATTTAAGATTTCCAGCCCCACTTTATCGGGTTCTCAGTCTCTATGCTCTGTGCGAGTATGCATTCTCTCCAGCTACAGGCTTAACCATGGTTTTCCTGTGTTTAACGAATAATTTTCCCACGAGTGCTTTCGTTAGAGCATCAGCAGTCATCTTGTCTGTGGGTGTGTATCGTAAGACCACCGAGTTGTCTTTAATTTTATCCCGGATAAAATAGTGTCTTAGGTCCAGGTGTTTCGTCCTACGGTTCACCTTATCATCTTCAGCAATTTTTATCGCCGATTGGTTGTCTTGATTGATGACAATTGGTCCGATGTTGATACCAAGTTCCGACAGTAAATTTCGCAACCAACAGATTTCCTTTGTGATATCATTTAGGGCTGACTTTGTTGACCATTTTTTGAATAAAATTGCCTCCAAAATATCCAGAGTTCGTTTGTCGGAGGCCGTCGCGATTTTATCGTCCACGTATACAATGACCAGGTCCAAGGGGCCGTCGGAATTTTTTCGAAAAAATAATGATGGGTCTGATCGCGTTGACTGATATCCCTGTTGACCTAGGACCTCACAGACCTTCACAAAGAATAAATAGCCAGATTGCTTTAGGCCATAGAGTGGTAAATTTACTCTGCACGATACGGCTTTTGTTACCTTGGCTGTACTCATGATATAACTTCTGCTCCTCTTCGCTGAGTAAATCAAGGGCCAGGTGTAGTCCTTGTGGCATCTTCATATATACGTAACGATCCATTTTCCCGTTTAAGTATGCGTTTGGCGAGTCGAATTGTCTGACATGCCATTTCTTATTGGCTGTTAGTGCCAAACAAATGCGGTCAGTTTCTTTGCTCACTACCTTGGCATCACTCCGTTCGAAATCCACTCCTTCGACAGCATTATATCCGGCTACGGTCAGTCGTCCTTTAAAATCGCTCGGTTTTTTCCAGCAGAGTCTATTTTTAGAGTAAAGACCCATTTGGAGTTCATAATCGCGCTTTTTTGCAGGTTTAGAGTCTACAAGAGTAAAGGTCCTTCGTTTCACTAGGTCTCGGACTTCTTTGGTCGCTGCGTCCATCCACTCCTTTTTATTGGAAAAATTGTCAATTTCACGGAAAGTCTTGGGAATTGGGATCTGCGCTGGCGTAGGTTGTTGCTGATGTTGAGTAGCTGAAAAGGCAGTTGTTGAGTTTCTTCTTCGTCCAGAGCGACAACTGTCATTGCTTTTGTTGCTCATCCAGGCTGGATTATCTGAAATTTGCAAATTTGTGACTTCTCTCGAAGATCGGTGTCCGGCCTTTTTCCGCTTTGAAATGTGTGCGGATATGGTGTCAGTCTGGTCGTTGGAAGCAGCAGAATAATTTAATGTTGATAAAATGTCAGAGTCCTCCGACTCTCGATGGCGTTTACTAGAGGTGTTTTGAGTAATTTCGCTTGGGTCCATAGGCTGTGAAGATACAGTTGATAAGTCGTCGTTCGTCGGCTCAGCTCTTCTTCCTGTAGTCTGCTCCGTACACTGTCCATCCTCCATCCATATGTAAAATTCATCCTCAAAAAAAGCGTATATCTCTGGTTCGTGATACTCTGTTGGTTTCTGGACTAAAAACTCGAAAAGTATCAGAGGTGGTTCGCTGGGGTTAGCCATCACAATTCCACGGCGAGCACGTTTATCCCATTTGTTACTTTTAGTCGTCTTCCTCCATAAACATTTGCTGCCGAAAGTTCGAAAACGGTTATAATTTGGTTTACGGCCAATGAACCTTTTGATTGGCGTTGTCGGGTTCCTCGTCTACTCATTGTGGGTTGGGGCGGCGATTTCCATTGGTCGAAGGGCCTCGCGTTTGTTGCGACCCTAAAACAGTGAGCCTTTCGATTGGCGTTGTCGGGTTCCTCTCGTCTACTCATGTGTGGGTGGGGCGGCTATTGGTGACATGTTGGTCGATGCCCTCGCGTTTGTTGCGACCCTAAAAAAGTGAGCCTTTCGATCACCTAACTCATGTGTGGGTTGTGGCTATTGGTGTCAGTTGGTCGAAGGGCCCTCGCGTTTGTTGCGACCCTTCCAGTGAGCCTTTCGATTGGCGTTGTCGGGTTCCTCTTACTCCCGACGTTATTGTGAGCGTCTGTGACATGTTGGTATGCTTCACTCCAAATTCATCACCTAATCCTGAGTTGTGCAGAGTCGCTCTAGCTCTTCCTAAGTTTGTATGATGATGCTCCGCTCACTTTTTTCCATTGTGTTGTGGTGAGTCTTTAGCCAAGTCCTCGTAAGTTAGTCTCTACTTCCTTATCCACAAATTTCGAGCCTCGGTCGAATTGTAAAATGTTTGCTTTTCGTCCACTTAGTACTGTTAAGTCGTCCAATGCTCCGAGTAAGGTGTCATATACTACAGGCGCTTTCTTGGTGGACAGAGGTTCGAATTTCTCAAAGTTGGAGCAATCGTCTATGAGAGTAAGGTCATAGCAATTTCCTCCGATACTCCGTTAAAATTTTCCAATATGGTCAATATAGAGTAAATCCATTGGGTTTTGTGATGGGGCGTTCTTTCTAATTTTTCTTGTCCGACGTCTGACAAGTTTACCCATGATAAAAAATTCGCAGTTTGCATGGTAGTCGATAGGTGACAGGCCCTTGGGTAAGTGATCTGGATGTGCTAGTCGTTCATGCCAGCTGGCGGCGTAAGCAAATTCTTTTGAAAAAAAAATTCCAGGGTACGACGTAAACGCCTTGCTTTTGCTCGCAATTATATACCAGGTGTTGGGGAGATAGTAAGAGGCAGACTGCGTTATCCATGTAGATTTTGTATCCTGCCTTGGTTAATTGGGGGACACTGATTAAGTTGGTTTTTAGGGTTGGCCTATAAATAGCCCTTCCAGCGTCAATCAATTGCCCTGAATGAGTTGCGATACCAATAGTCCCGTCAGCTAGGTGTACGTTTGTGAAGTGACACTTTGCGTTTGATATCAACTCCAGATCGTTAATAATGTGGACTGAGGCTCCACTGTCTAGAGTCCCACTAGGTTCAGCCATTGTTATTTCGTCAGTCGTAGATGCTCTTTGGCCGAAAATTATCTCAGATTCTATAGCTTTGATAGGTGAAGAGATAACGTCCTCACTAAATTTATCGCTAAAAGCTTCATCTTCTTCGGAGTCGCTGTCGAACAGCAGGTCGGGTAGGTCATCGTAGTCATCCTCACTAGAGCTGTCGAGTAGAAGTCCCGACGGTCCATCGTCTTCGTCCGAACTACAATTATTTTTAGAGTAAAATCTGATAGTTCTCTCTCGTCCGGCTCGATGTTAGTCTTCATCACGAATCCGGGGCAATTTTCGGGGTCCATGATGGCTTCTGGCATATCCATCTGACAATTCGACAGATTCGACATAGTCGGCAATTGCTGAAAATGCTCTAACGCCTTCATCGTCACTACTGGAATTCTCATTATTCTCCAAATTGAACGTTACTTTAGGAGGTTTACACATTTCTTCCCTGGAGTAGTATCCTCTTACGTTAGATGCTTTTCTATAAAATTCGTTACGTTTATCTTGATGATAGCTGGGTTTCTTCAACGAATAGTCGGCGCGTCGTGAGTAGGGTGTAGATTTCGGTACTGAATGGTCTTTGCGGTGGGGCTTGGGCTCCTCAGTTCTTTTACGGTGATGGCGATCGTCGGAATTATTTCCACGATTGTTAGAATATCGATTTTCATAAGGTTTGCGATACTCCCTGCGGTCAGAGTAAATGTGCGGTCTGGGTCTGCGATGCTTGGATCGGCAGTCACGAGCAAGGTGGCCTGGTTTGCTAAAATTGAAGCACTTTTGTTCTGCTCTGGCAGAAAGTGCTCTCTCTCCTCCTCGAGTCTCTGTATTAGAGGTCGATGTTTGAATTTCCTCCATATCGAATTTTCGGAGATATTCGCAGAGCTCCTTGTAACTCATGACGTCAGTATCGACTGTATTGAGATGAGTCCTTGTAGCTTTAAAACGTTCATTGAGACCTTCTTTCAAGACGATTTTCAAGTCAATCTCAGACGGTGGAGCCTCGCGTTTCTCCAATTCCATTTTCTTCAAATTAATATCACCGATAAAAGCTTCCAAAGTTTCATTACTCTTCTGCGTTTTTGCCCAGAGCTCCTTTCTTAAGCGGCCGATACCTCCCTGGGTGTTAATCTTGAATTTGGTTTCCAATGCCTTGAAAAATGCGTAGGGGTCTTTCATGAATTGGAGTAACTCCTGTTGAAGTCTACGAGAGATCGTATGATAAATTGACTCAGACGCGGCTCCACGGTCCTCTTGAGTAAACGTTTCACGTTGAGTCTCATAATAGTCATCGGGTGGTGTAGCGACCTCGATCAGTTGTAGGCGACCCTGTTTCATCAGGATCATATCCAATTGAGCTTTCCATTGGTCCCACTGGACCGGCTTAGCCAGAATTAGAAATTTAACCTTTGGTTTCAAATCGAAGCTTGTCATTCTCAGAGTAGAGGTAAAACGGACCTGATAAGTTATTGTTCTCAGATATTGAAGTTAGGGTTAGGGTTTAGGGTTTAGGGTTATAAAACCCTAAAAGTTTTAAGTGAATAGTTGTTGATTTATTTGATTCGAGTCCCTGCTTTTATATGCATTGGACTCGTAATTCTTGAGCCATTAAAAAACACCTCTTAAGGCGAAAAAGGTTCTCACTTATTCTACGATCCAATCCAAAGGCAGCGTCACCACGTCTTCAACGATTGTGGCTTCCATTGTAATCTTTTGCCTTATACTCTTAGATTGTACTTCTCCGATAGTTAGGGATGCCTTTATGCCCATCAGAGATATTCTATATTGATGATTCCATACTCCCGGTATTTCGGTTCCGAGATAATTCCATCAAAAATATTTCTGTGAGTTTAGATTCTCTCCTTGTGGTTGATGCTGAGATATACCTTGTTGAGTCTTCGCTGTTTGGTCGTAGTTTTATGCTTGGTAAACAATCCTGGTTTACTGCGATCAATAATTGATGTTGGCATTGTTACCGTGGTTGACAAATATTAGTTATCGATTGCCTTGTATATATCTATAACCTTACACTCATTTAGTTATTTCATATATGCAGGTCGCATGGACTCTTTGTCGACAATCATGTCAGAATATCCGCGGTTCCAAGTGTTCGTTCAAAAATGCTGTGAAGCAGATATAAATGGAACATACATTCTCTCTATAGTTAAATTTTGATTATGTCCAACAGAAAGATGCAGTGATGTTTAATAGCTCTTACTTTGCGCCATCCGCGTGCAAGCATTTCTGGCGATATTCTAGACATGTGAGCGTACTGGACTGTACTTTTCTCAACAACGATCTTCGAGGTAAGCCTCGCTGCTGTCTTGAATATTCTTCATTTTCTAGCTATTTTTTAAAAATCCGGTCTGGTATCATGTTTATTTATGTCAAAAAAAAATCACCAATCACCATTGAAGGTGTTTTCGCTGCGAGCGCATGGAGTCAACTACCGACAGAAAATGACATCGGGTGGGACAGTTTCTGTAAGAGATTAGTGGTAGATTTCCCGAATTGTAAGATTGCTATCGCAGACAAAGATAAAGGTCTGATGAAACAAAAGATAGTCATCAAATCCCAATAGCCAAATGAGTTGGATCGAATGTTAATCTCAGTTTGTCTTTATTGATAGGCTTCTTTATTCTCTTTTATTTCCACGTTGAAACTAATATCAAAAAGATAAATTGGCTACTTGCTATAATTTATGGGCTAGGTGCGAGAAACACTTTCGTGACAATGTAACGACACTAGCATCAAAAAAGGGATTCCAATATAATAAAGAAACTCTGGATGATATGTACCAGTCGGCAGTCACACCAGTTGATGAGGAATTCAAGGTAGGGTTTTTTCTTTCTTTAGTGTAGTTATTTGTGAATTACCGATATGCGCAAACCCCTGGTAAGCTGAGAACAATTTATAAATTGTATTTGCTGGCACACACTTCAGCACTACATTAAAGAAATGCAGAATTAAGGACACAAAAAAGTCGCCGGGATCCCGGTGAAGCATAGGAAGGAATACACTATATCCGCACACACCTCTGCGGACCCTGGTGAGTTTGACAATATCGCAGCAGCAGTGGGTGTGTTGATTTTTTTATATACTGTGGATATCGATCGCATCAATTATATTTTCTAAACAATTCGTACACGTACTAGAAATCAATATTTGCAGGTTTGGCGATGTGACTTCCAATTCAGTAGAAGAGGCAAACGGCGTACTCGACCTGTTACGTAGCTTGGGACCGGTATGTTTGTGATACATTTCTGTGTTTGAATTGGTATGTTTGTGATACATTTCTGCGCTTGAATTGATACAATTATGAGACATGTACAATTCATACTTCGCATCGATTAACACTTACTAATTGCTAGGTGAGTTTCAACCGAGGATTCTTGGCGTACGTTGCTGATAAGTTCTGTCGTCGACAAGTTGTCTTTAAGCCTATACACACTCGGTTATACACTGACCGAACCCGCACTACAACACATACAATACATACGGGAGTTGACTGGTACAAAGATCAAAATACTGCTGACTAAAGGTACGTGTCTGTTAGAGTACAATGTAGTAGACTTTAAATAAAGTGCAAATGTATATATTTATTTCTGACCTCACATTTGGTTTTATACCTGAGGCGTTTGTGCTAGTGTTCAGCCGCTTGGGCTGGCCAGGGTAAAAACTCATGTGGTCAGTATGAGAAACCTTATGCGGAACACTTTAACACTTCGATGCTTTTCTATTTCAATTTCTCTGCAACTAAATCTCACACTGACCACATAATGCCTTTCCGCATAGGTTGTGACTCACATAGAACTGCAGCTATTATTAGAATGTTGCGGTTGTTGACAGGCTTTTTTTAATTTCTGTACTATACTGAGACCGTATATTTTTTATTGCTAATATGCTTGCTCGTATATATCTTTATGGGTCAAAATGAGTTGTTGGCGTTGCATTCGAAGTGTACTATACGCTTGGGGCAATTGCTCTTCGGATGTAGTTTCCGCGGGTGCTATTGATTGCCATGAAGTATTCGTACTTTGGCCGTGGTGTATTCTCAGTCATACTTGCGGAGGCCATTATGATGTATGGGACCCTGAATCGCGCAGGGCTAATGTTTCTTGATCAAGAAGTAATGAATCTTTTCAAATATTTCACGTTTTTGGGGTAATTTTATTGCAGCCATGGTTGCTGGTGTTTGTCAGGGTTTTTATAGAGGCAATATGCCGCACCGTGCAGATGTATAGGTATCTGTGATAATGAGAAGTTATGGTGAGCAGGTGTTTGTATCGAAGCTCTATCTGGTGCCCATGACATTGTATTGATGTCCGGAAGGAGAAGATTGGGTCGTCGTGTAGGTGTCTCTCCAGCTTATTGTACGTGCAACATTTGTATTTCGTATTATTGTTGACCACCTATACTTCCCTACCGAGTCACTCGTCGTTCTTTATCTTCTTCATTTGATTTATCATTAAACCACTCAAAGTCGGTTCTGTCCTCTATTAAAAATTGGGACAGCTTCGTGTGAGAATCCACCGTATTAAAGTAGGCACCGCAAGCACTGCATAGCTTGTAATTTACAATTCCCAGAATCATTGAGCTCAGTGCTGCAGCTATCTTTGTGTACACTTTCTTCACATTATCAAGCGTAGTGTTATTACGAGCATTCAAGCTCTTGGATACATCTTCCTCAAGTCTCTGTAAGGCGACTTCCGCATAGATCTTGTTCGCATTATTCACTTTGCATGTACCAGTCCATGCATACCTCCTCTTGGTGCTTTCTCAATTTTGTTGGTTCGTTGCCAGTACAGGAGCGTAACCTATCTTTCAAACCGTCGTCAATCTCGATTCGCGGTAATATCTGTACAGACACAGGTGTATTTTTTAGGGTTTTAGGGAGGCCTTCTGCCTTCACTTCTCGCAGTTGTCTCGCTAAACGTTCGGCACGTGTTTGCTGTACTACGCTAGCTGTACTAACAAACTTTAATACTGTATCTATGAAAATAGTTCTTTTCTTGTGCCTGTGTCTTCTGAGAATGCGTGTTTGGTTCTTACTTCTTTAGTTCAAATGACGGTATGTCTGGTGGTAGGATTCGATTATTGCTTATCAAACATAAACAAACTGTAATCACTGTCAAACTTGCCTGCATAAGGCACTACAAGTGGCAAGATGTCAATGTCAAGTTGCGGATATAATATCATCGCATGAATTGCATGCACGCCGTAGGTCTCTTTTGTTTTTGGCCTTCTTCTTCTATTGTTAGAAACATAATTGAGGTGCGTCAATTGTACTGTTCATATTTATATCTAGATTTGTGATAATTCCTTGAGCATCTCTGCACATCTCGGTGCCACCGACACCTTTTTCTCCTCGAAGTACATTTTCATACGCCAAGGTCGAATTCTTAACACACTTTTGTTTCGGTCTCTTTCTCAAGACCCAAACAGACCAAAGAATTGTAGATGTCGGAAGGGTTAAATATATGCCTTATAGATGTAATCCAATTCGTTTCATATCTCGCCACAAATGAAAGTGAGTATCAAGTATATATTTTTCTGTGAGATACTGTAGGCAAGTGCATGACTCAGTGCGTGCCGAAGATTTCTGCAATTGTGCTTCAGACATGTACTTTAAAAACACCGTCCTCACCTTGTTGAGCCTGTAGAAATACGGCCTCCGGTCAGTCTAAAATATCAAGATCAATTGAGATAATACATTGGTTTTTATTTGTATTTTAAATAATTTAGTACAAGCTCTTTTTCCAATATTTCCAAAGTGTTCTAAATTCACTTTGATGGCTCCAATAGCCTGAGTATTTGGTATGACTCATCTACTTGGACCTATTTGAGACATTAGTAGATGTAGGATATTATAAACTAAATTTTATAATCTCCGAACTACTACTTATAGATTTTGGTCCTCCCGCCAATCTCCAAAATCCAATAAGTCTTTTTTTTTTTTTTTAACTTTTCTTCAGATGGAACTTTATTTATATCAGCTAATGTATTAACGTGACTTACGTTATTATGTCTATTTACAAATTAGGCAAGTGGTCATGAACACTTAGTACTTCTAGTGAAAATTATTCAATAAAGAACAGCTAGAGGTACGCCCTGTGTGATCGAGGATATTTAGGCTCTTAACAAGAGGCAGTCCCGATCATTCTTACACAAGCTACCACTGCTAAATCCTAACTGACTAAATTGTATTTTAGTTTAATATAGTTTGAAACCTAGTAATTTCCATCGAAGTTTACATATTTTTCAGTTAGAAAGTAGTTACAGTAGTGTACTGCTTCTAGACTGTCTGACATCGATTTATTATCCAGCAAATACTATGGCTAAGGGTACTTCTAAAGGCAAGGGAGCCGCTAGCTCTAAACCTGCTAAGCCTGCCGAGGTTCCTGAGGTCCCTGTGGAAACACCTAGCCTGTCTGGAGTTGAGCCTGCCGAGGATACTGTTGGGGAAGCAAATTCTGAGGTTGGTACAGAGGATTATTTTGAGGATGACTCGTCGGATCCTAAAGCCTTGGAAGAAGAGGTATCTACTACCGCGGAAAGGCTCGCCAGCGTCCGTGTATCACCTAGGAGTGAAGCTCAGGACCCTAGCTTGCCCCCCCCCGACCACGTGCCGTCAAATATTGGGGATAAACGTCGAAAGGCTGGAAAATTCGTGGATACGAATGTCGGGGGGCATTATAACTCCACATCTAAAGGACACTCCAGCACAAATCCGGCGTGAAAAGGAAGTATTGGACCTGTGTAGTAAGTATACGCGAGATAACTGTATCTCAACGTTCTCCTCCTCAGGGAGGGGACGTTGTTCATTTATTAGTAATTATAAACAGTAATCCTAAAATGACTGACTCTTAAATGAGTCATTAGTCATGTGCTGTAAAACCAGCAAAACCTTAAAACCCAGTTTATCAGATTATTCTGATAAACTGTAAAACTTGTAATAAACCTAAAATAATCAAATAAATATAAGTACTTGTATTCTGACCACAACCCCCCCAAACTGAAGCACTGAACAAAGCAGTGTGCCAGTTTCAGAGATGATAAGAATAGCATAGTACCTTATGTGCTGGCATTATCCTCGAGAGCTAGAGCATTGTGCTGGCATTTATCCTCGAGAGCTAGAGCATTGTGCTGGCATTTATCCTCGAGAGCTAGAGCATTGTGCTGGCATTTATCCGCAGAGAGCTAGAGCATTGTGCTGGCATTTTACCTCAGAGAGCTAGAGGACCCGATGTGTACGTCTCGAGCGACCCGTCGTGTTTGAATTCTTGAAGCTACTGTTCATCTGTGTCAGCATATAGGAGTTTGGCAAGTACAATATAGGACTGTATTTGTGTCGGAGAAAAACTGCCAGTGGCAGAAACCGTGCAAACCATTAACCCGCTGTTTCAAAACAATGCCCAAGGAGTTGTTTGATTGATTTCGCTGTGTTATACTCCGAAGCAAGAGTGGCTCATTTAACCTCGCGAGCTTGAGCCGCTGACGATTTTCCCTCGCGAGCTCGAGTGCTAACCGTTTATTCTCGCGAGCTCGAGTGGCTGGTTTATACTCGGGAGCTAGAGTCGCTGCTTTTTATACTCAAGAGCTCGAGTGGCTGGTTTATACTCGGGAGCTAGAGTCGCTGCTTTTTTATACTCAAGAGCTCGAGTGGCTGGTTTATACTCGGGAGCTAGAGTCGCTGCTGCTTTTATACTCAAGAGCTCGAGTGGCTGGTTTATACTCGGGAGCTAGAGTCGCTGCTTTTTTATACTCAAGAGCTCGAGTGGCTGGTTTATACTCGGGAGCTAGAGTTGCTGGTTTATGCTCCAGAGCTTGAGCTCGATATCCGAGAACAAAGTTATATTGAAGATAAAGTATTAGAACTGTGCACGTTGGCGCTTACGTGTCCGTGTCTGCGAAGCTTTGTGGTAGGCCGCGATATCGTTGGCATCATCAAAAGCTTCTGCTGTTTCCCACGTTGGTTCGCCTTCTCGCCATCTCACCAGGTATTCTAATTTCCCCGTCTCATCATTCGTACGATGTGTGATAATATGGCGAAACTCAACCCCTCCTTTGGTCCATAAGTCTTCGTTAATTGGTGGGTCTGTGCGTCTATGCACTAAACGGAGGAGTTCCACCCGTACCGGTTTGGTCTTGAATTCTGGTGGGGCGGAACCATCCTTGTTCGCTAACTCGTAGCGTTTGCCGTGTCTAGCTTTGACTACATATGGGTCCAAACAATGGCCGCATAGCCTTCGTTGTTCGGCCTTCTGATCGTACCATGACCACATCTCCTTCGTCGAAATGTACCAAGTCGTGAGCATGCAGGCGGTCAAATGTCGTCGTAAGCTTGCCTGTATACTTCTTGGTAATGTGGTGGAGGGTCGGCAATATAGTGTCCTGTAACTGGTCTAATCGTTGTGCCCAGGTGTCATTCGTCATTGGCTGAGAATCCGGTAACTCGTCCGTGAAATCGGCGAACGGAACATGGCGGCGGCCAAAGTACACGCTAAACGGTGCACTCTTATGGCGACGGGATATCCGAAGGTTCTGGTATAGCATCGTAAACGGAAGGCGTTCGTCCCATCGAAGGGGAACTGCCTCACAGCATTGTCGAATAGAACGTGTAATCTCCTTGTGACGTCGTTCTGCCGCGCCCAGCACTTGGGGTCGATATGGTGGAGACACCTTATGTAGCATCCCCACTTCCTGGACCAGAAGCTCCACTAACTTGTTGGTGAACTCCTTCCCCATGTCTGTTTGATTTTACGGGGAAACCATGTTCGCCAAAAAATCTCTATGAGTGTCTGTGTCGTGGTTTCCTTTGTCTTGTCCGGTGTGGCTCGAAGGATAGAATAGCCTGTGGCGATGTCTAAGACGTGAAGAATATAATTGTTCTTGCGTCTGGACTCCAGTGGCATCGGGATGTAGTCCACTTGAATATGGTCCCACGAGCCGTGTTATTCTCCTCGATTGCTTGGCATAGCTCGTCACTTAACTGTAGTATCCGTGCGTGTAGCGCCTGTCGCCTTTCTCGATACTAGCCGGTGTGGGCGGAGGCACTGTTGTCTCCTTCTCTTGTCGTTTATGTGTCTGTACATATTCACTGGGCGCTTCTTTCTCGCCCCACTGACGTTGCTGTTGTTGGCGCAGGTTCGTACTTAATCGGTCCTGTCTATTCTTCACCGCCTGCTTACCTTGAGGATTCTGTCTGGCTAATACTTGTTCATGTGCGAACTCTTGAAAAGTTGGTGTGTTCTTACTGGCAGACAGAGTATCATCCTCCTCGGTTGAACTGTCCTCTGACCCTGGTGATTTGTACCCAAGTCCATAAAACGGACGCTCACAGCCTTGAATTCGGAAGGTAGGGTTGTCTTCGTCCTCTGGTACTGCCTGTACCCGTTCGTGTGCGTCAGAAGAACTCTCCTTAGCGGCCGGCCCTATTGTAGTTCGTCCGGCGTTTATGCGCTGTAACCTCTGTTCGTATTTTTCAAAGAGAGACTGCTGTTGTGTCATCAGCTCCGTGAGTTTCTGAGCTGTCGATTGTTCCCGTGCCGTTTCCTTGTTGTTGGTACGGTTCCGGTGACGCTTCCGCTTGTTAGGTGGGAGGCGTGGTGGGTCATTACTGGGAAATAAGGCCCCTGGAGTATCCTGAGACGAACGAGGGGACAGCCCTTCACTGGCTACCTGTTCACCAATAAAAGTCTGACTACTGTCCGCACGCAGGTTGGGTACTTCCTTGGTCTCCCCTCGAATATGACATCCTCGTCAGATTGTGCAGGTCCATTTTTTTTGTTTGCTGTTGGTGGCTGCTTGTCGTCCGCGGAAATAATGTGTGGAGCCCCAAGATGTGTCTGTTGTTGCCCCTCCAGTGCCTGACCTGAGTACGGAGCGGAGCGTTCCGTATGGGACTGACGACGTTTAGTTCCACGTCGGTCGATATCATCTTCCTTGCGGCGCTCAGGATTCAAGAGTTGCTGTCTACGACTTTGGCGGGGGGTAGGACATGGTTGGTGAGTTGTTTGTCAATGGAGAACTAGAAATGTGTGCGAATGAACTGATAGAGTACTGAATATAAATATACATTTTCTATTAAATTTCATCCTTCAAACACATAACGTCTCGACATCGATCTCCGAGGAACTCGTGGGTTCCCTCGTGACTGTTTTATTTCCTACACTAACATAAGTAGTGTGGATAGTCTATATATACTCTAACACTACCAGCTGTCTTACTCTTCATCCCACAATAACATATGGTTGAGTGCCTCATTAGTCGGAGCCACTTCTTGTTCTACTCCTCGCCAGCTCTTACTCCGGCCTAATGACGGCCTATTCGCAGGACCCTGTTGGGAACTTCCCTCATCGCTCCTCTTTTACTCTTCTTACCCGTGATGTCCTTGTCATGTGCTGTTGCGGTTGTTGGAATATGCTTCTTGATCTAAGAACGATTGCTCGTTATTGCACTCCTAAACTAAGCTGCCGTCAACCACACCTTCTGTGCATACTGTTGATCCTCTCCGTTGACCTGATTTTTCTGGAAGTTCTAGTGATTTGAGTGTGTTCGCATATCATTTTCACAATTTAACCTTGTATTTACTTGCATCGTTCGTGTTATGTGCGCTCCCACCCTTATATGCTCCTAATAACTCACAGGTGCTTACTTGTGTCTCTGTATGCTTCCTAATATCCCATTCTGAAAACTTTTGTAAAATAATCTAGTATGCCGCTGATTCTTTGCGTCATCGTACTAACCGAGTCGGTACTAACCATGTACATCTCCCATCTCTATTACCCTACTGTGGATCCTAAAGAACTTTCTTCTAACAACTTCTTAAATACAATTTAAGCTCATTAGCTTGCAATACGATTTGTACTTGTCTCACACTGAAAACAACCTTCCTACCTGTACTCACACATGACTACTTATCTGTGGATTCTGACTGATTGTCTGATTTCGTCATTTGATCGTCGTGAGACTTTCCTTGTTGACCCTGGTTAATGTTCTGCTTGATTGGAATGTTCGCTCTTCGGGTTCACTCGTATTAGTAGATTCTTTCTTCATCCTCGTCGTCCACACGTCGTTAATCCAATCTAAATCGTTCAATTCAATCTAAATCGTTCGGATAATCTAAATCGTTCAATTTGATGCGACATTCTCTGTTCGCATTGTCTTTCAATTGTTTTACTTATAACAAAAAAAAATATATGCCAGCTACTGACTAATTCATATTCTGTAGCTTTCTCTGTAATTACTAATAAACTAACAACTTCTATGGTAAGTTAAAAATGTAGTAAGTATACGCGAGATAACTGTATCTCAACGTTCTCCTCCTCAGGAGAGGGGACGTTGTTCATTTATTAGTAATTATAAACAGTAATCCTAAAATGACTGACTCTTAAATGAGTCATTAGTCATGTGCTGTAAAACCAGCAAAACCCTAAAACCCAGTTTATCAGATTATTCTGATAAACTGTAAAACTTGTAATAAACCTAAAATAATCAAATAAATATAAGTACTTGTATTCTGACCACACCTGTCCGAAAATTTCGGTTTCGCCATCGATGGAGAAGCCATTCCATTCAGCTCAAATCTTGGGGCCGAAGCTGAGGACGCCATAACTCGACAACGAGTGGTTGGATCCTCTCAATCTCGACGCCAATTGAACCGCACTGAAGCGCTCTTGAAGGAGCTAGCGGCAGCAGCAGCAGTTGTGGACCCCTCTATCGTGTCCCACTTGGCTGATATTCTTCCTATACCGAAGAAGAAGAAAAAAAATTCGGGCCGGGTTTCGAACCCGAGACCTACTGGTTTACCAGCCAGTATGTTAACCACTAAGCCAGTTACCACTGGCGAGAGAGATAATATTTCAAAATTTAATCTCTATAGCTCTGATGCTACCATCGACCATCCTCTTGACAAACCTAACCCTGTCAGAGGATATGATCGTATGGAACTCGATGAGGCTTACCATCCTCGTAATATCGACCCTCATTTGCCAACCAACCCTGGTAATCACGATTTTGGCAATCGCTACACCAGTACCTCGTTAGAGAGTTCCCGCTCTAATCCTGAGGATGAGGAAGTGAGAACCAGACATACTCGTCTCAGGCTATTACGCTCTGGTATGCAAGTCCTTGAGGACCGTCTATTGAATGACTCTGACCTTGACGATAGGAAAGCGGATAACATTCGCTATCTAATCGATAACAAAGAGAAAGGAAATAGACACCATCTTGGCACTAGCAGCCCGTAGCACTGAGCATGAGCCTCGTGAACACTTAGAACCAAGCTTTATAAAGCAGCTAGGTAACGCGCAGGCTGAGGTCGATTTCTCTACTAATGAGAGTACAGTGGAGACACTGAAGGCCTTCGATCAACTTAAGGAGTCTGTCAGCCTTAGGGATAAGCAGATGATGAATGCCTTTATTCATTTCTGTGAGCCAGGTGAATGGCGAACTATCTTGAAGGCTCATGAGCCCAACTGGAAAGCCCTACCCTGGCACCAGTTGCGTGATAATATACTTAACACCTTTTTTTGAAGATGCACGTGACCGTGAACTTCTAGAGTCTCGCAAGTTCTTTGCGAACGATACCACTATTCGAGGTGCTCTAGCTCATATGACACATATGAATACTCGGATGGGTGGTCGTACCTATACTGGCGAATATTTATTAATTTGTCAGATGATGGAGACTCTGGGAGCTAACCTCTTTAAGAAAGTCAATGATGACATCATCGCCTATGGTGATTTGCGATCTATGCCTTGGTCTGTCTTTGAGAAGATAGTACACAAGCATACCAATTCCTCTACTAGAGTACTTAGTACCACGAGCTACACCCAGCCCACGAAGCGAAACGCAGTAGAGACTAATACTGCGCGTAGTACTAAGAAACCTCGCACTACTACTGGAGGGGGTATTGGCTCTATATCTACCGAACCGAAAGGTGATAAGAAGGTGAGAGCGCCTTGCAAGAAGTGTGGTTACAACCTCACAAAACGTAATGGCAAGTGGAATGGTAGACACGACCCTGTTAAGTGTGCACCAGGCAAGCCAGATTTTGGACACTATATGAAAGAGTGTGCTACTTGCAAGGGTACTAACGGCTGGCACAAAGAGGATTGCAAGGACTTACCAGACGTCCAAGTTAAGCACTGACAGTACCATATGTGCGCACTAAAGCAAGATTATGAGAAAATGTTCAATAAAATCTATACCAAAGGAGATGAACGTATCTTTCAAACAGTTTTCGTAAATGGAGAAAAAGTTATGGCACTATTTGATCCAGGGGCTGAAGTCTCTGCTATCTCATGCCGAGTAGCCTACGCTACAGATATGGCTGTCCATAACGAAACAACTGATTTAATCTTGGGAAATGGCAAAGTTACTACTTGCGAACAAGCCATTGACTATGCACACATAATGCTGTCAGATAGAAGAGAAGTGAAGACTCACCTAATCGTTACTGACATGTCTCAGAAATACGATTTAATTATAGGTATGACTGATCTTCTCAGTTTAGGTATAACACTCACTGGTCTGCCTAATGGGCTAGACCCGAATAAAGATCAGTCAGATGATAATATGTTAAAGATACCTAAACCTCCGGAAGGTGAAGCAAAGGATATGATTCCGCACTTTACCGATATAATTATGGACTTAATTATACAAAACAGGAAGATTGCAATAACTGACTGGTGTATGTTTAAGTTCTCTAATGGGTACGTTAGACTTGACTTATCAAACGTCGACTTCTCTAAGTTAAAGTGTCCTTCACATAACTACGTGAGTTGGAGACACAAAGACGTTGTCAAAACCCAAATCGAAGATTGGTTAAAACAGGGTCTAATTGAAATCAATTATGATGCAACCCCAGTTAACTTAGCTCTCTTAGCGGTCGATCATTATAAATCTGATGGAACGTTTAGTAAAACAAGAGTAGTACTAGACCTGTCGCCAATCAACAAACTAATTCCGCAACATAGTTTTCCCTTACCTAAGGTAAGCGAGATACTACGCAAAATGGAGGGTGCGACTATCTTTTCCAAGATAGACTTAAAAGCTGCATTCCATCAACTACAGATATATGAGCCTCATAGGAAATACTTTTCCTTTACTTGGCAAGGTAAGAAGTACCAGTTTAAAGGTGCACCTGAAGGCTCACACATGTTACCTTCTTTCTTCCAACAAGTTATGATGGAACTATTTGCGGACCTGTCGTATAACGTATCAATCTATTTAGATGATATAGTTATCTTTACAAAGACAGCACATGAACATGCTAAACTCGTTAAAGAAGTCTTAAAGCGACTTAATCATGCTAAACTTAAGATTAACGAAGACAAGTGTTCTTTTGCTAAAGATACTATACACTTACTTGGCTACAAAGTATCTGCAGCAGGGGTAGAAATTGATCCTGGCAAGAAACAGTTTCTGTTGGATTTATCAACACCAATCACTGGAAGAGATGTGAACTCTGTGTGTGGGTTTGTTAACTTCTTCTCGGATTCGGTACCGCATCTTTCGATGACAGTGGGATTCGCGCGTGTGAGACAACACTCAAGTAGAATTTAGTCCAGTGTAGAAATACAAACCACAAGTGAAGTTCTTTCAGCGTAGGACTTCATCTAGCTTAGAGATCCGCACTTGAAAAGAGGTCTATTATTTCTTTGGTCGTATCTTTTCAGATGCTCTCAGACTCTGCATTTTTAACAATATCTTTGCTATGGTCAGTCGAGTAAGAGGGATGATTAACCTCTGCTACACTCACGCCCTAGTAGTACACAGAAGGGGTCGTGAATAAATGAATCCTATCAAGGGACATATCAAAACTAGAACATGAACATAAGAAGTTCGCCCACAGCCAAAGATCATGGAACAGGGGTAACAAGGAGTGCTGTTCTAACAAGAAGAGGATCACTGCCAGAAATCAAGGATCAAGAGGAGCCAAAGAGGCTGCTCAATCGATAATGAGAACTGAGAAGAAAAGAAGGAGCTTCTTCTCTGAAAAGAAAGATCAAGTGTCGCTCGTATCCAACATATCCCAGCAAGTATTTATTTTTAGCAGTTACTCTCCGAAGGATTATAACAGAGGTAGAACTCCGAGACTTATTATGGAATTTTTCCGATCTGAGGGTTTTTTTTTACCACAACCCTAGATATGAAGGACTGATTATACGCACAGGCGTATAGCCGCCAAAGTGTGTATATATACTCGTAGCTATGATCATTCCTACACCAAAATTAGCCACAACCGTTAGCCTGATTCAATTTCTATTCACCAGTGCCTCTAAGAAATCCCACCCACCCATACCAGTACTTTAGATATACTAGATTCCCATCTCACTTAATTCCAATAAAATATAACATCGACGGGCATCAGGGTTGCCGAACAGCTCTGGTGTTCTGTCTGGCTCCGCTGATGGTGTCTCCGACACTCTCAGGCCTGACAGTTCAGCAAAGCCAACGGCGAACACAAATTAAGCAAACGGTCTAAGTTTTATTCTTATACAAAGGTAAGTAACTAGGTATCCCGGAAGGTATGCATACATACTTAGATATATCTGTGCAAACCAGAGTGACAAGTGTGTCACCTGTGATGAGACTATATGTTGGGGCGTTGAAATTTTACAAAAATGTCACCTGTGATACACTTACAAGGTTGGAGTACTTAGATTTATAAGTGCAACAATGGCGGACAGGTCGGTACAACTACGTACAAGTGCAAGTAGTAGTTGAAGTACGCAGTTATAAATAAGCAGAACTACAACTGTAAATGCGAACATCCTGGGAGACTATTCTAAACTGCACATGGCCAGCCTGTCAAGTACATGTCAAGAACACATGCCTTCACAAGCATGGAATACCCATTGAGAAAAGTATATGTACCAAAGTTGAAGATAAGTGTGTATGCGTTAATCCAAGTGTATCACATGTATAAATAAATGTACTATGAACACCATAAGTGGTTAAACAGACACGTATAACGAAGTAAATAATATATTCATAGTAACGAGATATGATAGGACATTTTTACTTGCATTGTATAATAGATACATGGAAACAGTTGATAACTTCCCATTGACTGACGAATGCGGCTGATAAATGCAGTTGATACATAGTAAAATTAACATACACATTTGCTGAAGTTCATAACAGAACAAGGCAGCTCAATCTTCACAACAGAAATACATAGTATTACTGCTCAAAAAAGATATATTACAGTATTGATCTAGCCATAATCCCAGCACATGTAAAAGATATAGAAATATCAAGAATAGCAAAGTAGCACAGGTATCTATACATGCTGATGACGTCCACGTATACACGCATACAATGAAAAATTAAATTGAGTAGCAAGGAAAGCAAAATCTCTCCTCACATTTAAGGAAGGATACATATATACATCTACGAATAAAAACAAAAAGATATCCATATATATATCCTACCAAGCTGTAGGGGGATATACATGTGTGCATTTAGCACATGTGTATATTACAAGTATAGACTAAAGAAGGAAACATGTTTACATCTACGAACAAAATACAATAAATTATACATACACATGCTACAAAACGGTTGGGGAGACATATGTGTACATTTAGCACATGAGTATATTACTAAACACGTAACATCTAAAATCCATGGATGGTGTAAGGAAGCAACACATCAACAGCCCCTATTTCACCTCAACAAAAGAAGGTCGGAAAAAAATTATCCATATCATAAAATACACATGAACAAAATCAGACATTACATCTCAACTACAGGAGTCTAGAAATTACTTACCAATGAAGCAGAGAAGTAGACATTCAAAAGTAACAATAAATATAGATATATATTTATTTACATGGATATTCATTGATGCACACACATCATAAGACGGAAGAATAATATCAGATGCGCACTTCATAAATGCATGATACGACACACATAAGAAATAGATACAAAGACGATTATGAAGGTTCCGCAATACACGGACGTGTCAGTATCGAATACAAATCAGTACACATGTCAGACACAATAGATACATTCACAGGCATGTATAGCATCTATTCATTTTATTTAATAGTGATCTAAGACAAAATATACTAGTAACCTCTATCAGGTAGTACACAAGCACAGCTATGTAAAAAAGAGTATAGAGAAGGATATATGCGAATAAAACAAAAATAAGACTCAGTCAAGATGCTTTGCAAAAATTACCTATACCAAAGAGTCAATATATACACAATACTAATTAGCTGAAAATACAGCAGTTCGGTACTCGAACACGACACTCATCTGAAATCTCAATCCAAGGTTGACGACTGTAACACAGTTGACAACATGGTGAACAAAATCTACACAAGAACCCCAGCTTATAACAAATCAACCAACATAAACCGAAGTTTATCAACAAAACCATAAACCCTCCGCATCAATCTAGCTGCCAAAGCGAACGTCAGTGCGAGCTAATCAAGCCCAAGGAACTGCACTCAGCTGCCACACACATTACAACGGAGGCCACATAAAGGTCAACAACCAAAATTAACACGAAACGTGTGAATTTAACGGAGTTATTTTATGTTGGAGAATAAGACAAGTCAATACAACACGTACACATCACATAATAAGGAGCTCTAACTATACAATGAATACTCAACATACAGAACAGTCAGTGACTTCTGCTCTCTATTAAGGGACAAGAGCAGCACGAAGGAGTTTGCGCACATATGTAAGCTCGAGTCGTACACACACAAGAGAGATTGCAAGTCGCACAGCCAGAACTTGACCAGTGCAAGCTCACATGCTGCCAGTAGCTTGAGCATCATCAAGCAACTTCACTCCAAGTAATAAAGAATGAGTGGTGCAGTTGGACGACCAGTCCACACCGGAAGTGTACCAATAGACCCAGCAATGTGCGAGTTCATCGTTTTCACTGACAAGCAACGCATACATCATAGGCATATTAGTGGACAAGATATACGCACAGAAGGCGGACGAATTCATTGAAATACGAACATTCCATAAACCATAGAACAACCCAAGAGATTGATACCAGAAGTGAATCAATGGTGTCAGAGCTATACGGTAAAGCTATGAAGAACTGTGATAAGAGTGATCCCGATGAGTGTATTGCATTCAGTGGCTTTAAGAGCGAGTCAACATTAGTTAGATCCCACGAAGGAAATATAACTTCAGATCAAGAGACGGATGAGCTACTCAAAATGAGTGAGTTTCCAAAGTGGCCAGCCAGCAAGTATGTTAGCATGGCTTATTGTCGTGACACAGTAAAGTTTATATCAGATCAGCTTTGGAAAGGTTTCACAGACGTTGAAGATTACAATATATTAACCATTGACAACTTGCACAGGACTCCTGTACACTATCTGATGGAGAAATGGAGAAATGACTTTCACGACAGCAAAATGCACATAGAAGTAAGAGCCGCACGCTTGCCACTTGACCTTGAAAAGTGATACAAGTACACTGCAAAAGAACCTATCAATCTGCGACTTCTCAAAGCATGACAATATTTATCATTGATCATGTACGGACAGCAAGCAGAAACTGCCAAGATATTGAAGTCTCATATCAAGCCTGATGGTAGTAGTGGACACTTGCCTGACATATCAGAGAAGGTATTTCATGAACTAATGGAAGACCTTATCTGACAAGCAACAATCACGTACACCAAACGGAATCAAGAACACAAGCGAGTGAGAAACGCACCTATCCTATACCAACGAGTCAATTGTCCAAACTTGACACACCAGCAGGGAGTCCAACCAACAGGGGGGAACCACCAGATCCTGGTCAAGTCTGCGGAAGACTAATAGGACCGAGCAATACCAACTCACAATGAGGACCAAGACATTGCCAACACTGCGGCGTAGACCCATTGCCTCATGCGTTCAGCAAGTGTCCCAAGAAGGAAGAAAGTAACCGACAGAAGACTGAAGTTCGTGCAGCACAGCAGTCTTAACCCGTACACCATGTAGACCCGTTAACAAATACCATTGGAAACGGGCCACCGGCTAGCCGAGAGCCGAGGTCCGAGACTGAGTGTAGTAACAGAGAATATGATATAATTTTTCTAGAAAATATATCCGAATGCTAAAGTGTTCTGCATAAGATTTCTCATACTGATCATATGAGTTTTTACCCTGGCCAACCCAAGGGTTGAACACTAGTACAAACACCATCAGTATATGACTGAAAGGGTCAGATCATAAAATAAATTCATTCGAACGCACCATTCTTTAGATGCACTTGCACTTTATTTAAAGTCTACTACATTGCACTCTTACACGGTATACCATTTGCACATTTGTCTACATGACATAAGGCAGCGCAAATCACAGCCATATCACTAAGAGCGCCGGCACTGACAACGCCCAGGACTGTACTCTCTGCCGTGAGAGTTTATGGAACTCTGATGCAGGCAGTTCGTTCCTCCTATCAGACTGGCCGCATACACTTTTATCAAATGCTTTCAATCGTTTCAAATCCTGCTGCTCGACAATCAAGACTATAGTACTACTATACCAACTACATGTCGCAGATGGATTTCTTGGTGAAGATCTGCAAAGCGTAAGAGGTGAAGCAATCGCAAATATTTCTCAAGAGAGGTTAAAGGAAGCATCGTATATTCGAATCGGGAAAGTGTGATGGAGTTATATTCCCTGTGTGCTTTGAGTGGTAGTGGATGTCCCACAAAACACAGTTTCAGATGCATAGAGTGTATGAAGTTACTAACTCAAATTCCTTCAATACGGACGTCAGTACGCGACACGTTCAAAAGAAAAGCATGAAAGCTGTTAACAGATACAGAACGTAGACAATTGGCGACAAATACGTAAGAACCAGCATACCCAATATGCAGGAACTAGCGGATGAGAACGAAGAAGAAGGATTTCAAAAAAAAAAATGAGGATTATCTACCACCTCTAGCTGTAGGTGGAGTCGTATTGGCATTTGGTATGGAATACACAGAAAAAAATTGCTTCAATACACTCTGTATTGAACATAATCGATGACGAACTTCGAAGATTTCAGTAACACGTGACCAGGAGAGGCTGGCAGGACTACTACATGGATAAGGTTCTAAGTGAATTAGAAACGGAAACACTTCTAATTATATTAGAAAAAAAACAACAAATCGTGTCTCAGTCATATATGGTGGATATGGGAAGGTACTTTGGTAAAAAAGGGCACAGTTTGTTAGGAGCAGCAATACAATAAAGGTATGAGACAGGTAGAGTAATTCAGACGATGCATGAGCACAGCAAAAGATGCATGAGATTCAGACGATGCATGAGCATAGCAAAAATGCTATCAGAGTCCATTCAACCTTGTTGGCATTTGTTCTATGTATCAAAGACTTCCAAACAAGAGAAATATATTCTTCTTCAGCGACAATGCAACCGTCTTCTCAACCAACAAATACTTTATGACGGCAACGAAGATAAATACAAAAATTGCGAGAGAGGGGGTTTCCACTCCAGAGTACCCGATGAATGTTTACAGAGGCTTGTAAACTTCGATGGAAATTACTAGGTTTCAAACTATATTAAACTAAAATACAATTTAGTCAGTTAGGATTTAGCAGTGGTAGCTTGTGTAAGAATGATCGGGACTGCCTCTTGTTAAGAGCCTAAATATCCTCGATCACACAGGGCGTACCTCTAGCTGTTCTTTATTGAATAATTTTCACTAGAAGTACTAAGTGTTCATGACCACTTGCCTAATTTGTAAATAGACATAATAACGTAAGTCACGTTAATACATTAGCTGATATAAATAAAGTTCCATCTGAAGAAAAGTTAAAAAAAGAAAAAGACTTATTGGATTTTGGAGATTGGCGGGAGGACCAAAATCTATAAGTAGTAGTTCGGAGATTATAAAATTTAGTTTATAATATCCTACATCTACTAATGTCTCAAATAGGTCCAAGTAGATGAGTCATACCAAATACTCAGGCTATTGGAGCCATCAAAGTGAATTTAGAACACTTTGGAAATATTGGAAAAAGAGCTTGTACTAAATTATTTAAAATACAAATAAAAACCAATGTATTATCTCAATTGATCTTGATATTTTAGACTGACCGGAGGCCGTATTTCTACATAGCCCCCAGTAGCTTTTAGAACTACGAACGTACGTTAAGATACGATCTAGTTGGTAAAGCGAAAACCAAAGTAAAAACGGTTTCGGTCATGACTTATCGAGTAAGTATGTGCCTATATGTACGAGTTCAAGACTCATGTTGTACTCTATGTCGTTTAGTATTTGGTCCAGTAACCATTTCCGATATAGGCGCCTTACGTTTATTATTTGGTAAGGTATTAGCCAAAGGCTGTTCTTCATTAGGTAAGTTTGAACAGAGTTCCGGAGGTAAGTATCATTTCAAATGATAAGGTCCACATATCCGATCAACGTCGTCTAGTGCCATCGGTACGCAAGAGTTTCTTAAACAGTTCTCATATGACGTGTCTCAGTTTTATCAAACGTTGCTTGTAATTCCACTATAGCGGCCAAAGAAATAGTGAAACGGTTGTGTTTGAGGATTCATGCAGTTATTCATTTGAGTCAACCCATTTCAAATGATAAGGCCACATATGGGTGCATTTCTTAAGTTCTCTATGACGTGTCTCATTTGCACCCTGCGTTTGAGGTATAACACCACGCCTATGGGTCATGCCTGATACCCTCCATTACGTCGGTACAAAACTCACTACCGTTATCAGAACATAGTACTCGGGGAAACCGAAGTCATTAAAGACGTGATAGCATAATTCTGCCACTGTTTGTGGACGTTTGTTCGGTATTGCATAAAGCAAGTTATAGCCCGAAGCCACACATAAGAAATGACAGATATATACATCGCCAGTATGCTTGGATCGCGGGAGTTTAACCAAATCGACTATGACTCGGCGCATCGGTTGGTCTTCTGTCACACTTTTTTTAGGGGTGCCCAACCGTATCGCTTGATCTGGTTCTTTTCACAATCAGTACAGCGTCGGTATACTTCACGTATGGTTTCTTTCAGCGCCGGGTGATCAAGCCCTGCACGAATAGCCATTTTATAAGTATGCTCATATGCTCGATGCGTTAAATTATGTATAATTTTAACTATACTTTCGAGCTCCTCTAAGTCAGTCAGATTCTGCGTAACGCTGGCTGGATGAACCATAGTCCTGTTGGAAAGGGCAACCTCAGTATCAGGAGGGGTAGAGTCCTGAGATACATAATTGACAACATTGGATTGTTGAAGTATCTTCTTCAGTTGTTTCGCAACTCCTGGCTGTTCTTTAAGCAGCGCTTTAAGTAGTTGAGTGCGAGCTTCAGGTTCCCTTAGAGTTTTGAGTCTTTGATCCATGGACTTAGCTAGTTCCATGTTTTTTACGATCTAATGCCGTTTCAATCGGCATTACCTCGACTGCAATCTTGTTGGGTGCATGTGTTGTACGAGTCTTGAGCTTTTGTTCAAACTCTTTAGACTCCTCTAGTTTAGCTAAGAATTCGGTTGAGGGTTTCCACTTAGTGGTACCTGCAGGACCGATGCGACAAACAATGGTGTGTTTCCAAGGCGTCTTCTTAATAGAATAGGATCCCTGATACAAGAACGTGTCGGTTTCACGGTCGACATAAATAGGTTCGTCTTGAATCATATTAATTAAATCACGTATCCATGGGTCGGAGTTACGTAAGGGACAACACAGCGTAATGGTAGATTTAGTAATATTAACATAATTTAACAACTGTGCGATAAGTTGACAAGGTGGGTTAGCCCACGCATTATGCTTTGATAAGTCAAGCTGAAATGCATCACCTTTAGGATGAGTCAACGACCTATATTCAGAAACCTGTTTGTTATGTTCTGCGGCGAACATATCAACAGTAAATGGACCCCATCGTGATTGAGTGAGGTTAAACCATTTCTTATTTAGCATCCAATCGGTTGCTAATAACTCTTTGACTGTTTTCTGGTAGTCGGGCACAAGTCGAGAGAGCATGTCAGGAAGATGGTTATGTATTCCTGGAATGTGTGTTATATTAAAAGCGAACATGGCAATAATGTCATGCCAGCGGCTCACCAACTGTGAATCAGGGTTCATATCTTTTAAGTATGTTAAAGACTTTTGATCACAGGCGACAGTAAAGTAACTTCCATAAAGGTAGTCTTTAAACTGTCTTAGCGCAGTAACTATAGCAAGGAGCTCTTGTTTAACGGTAGGGTAATTCCGTTGACTCTTATTATAACTCTTGCTAAAGAATTGTATGTAGCGCGGTTTACCATTTATCGTTTGATAAAGCACTCCACCTACCGCTCGATCTGAAGCGTCGGTTGCTACTTGGAATGGGACACCATCCACAGGGTACTGCATGATGGGTGCGTCCATTACTTTACTTTTGACTAGTTTAAATGCATCATCACATTCTTTAGTCCAAAGCTTTCCCAAAGGTCCTTTGTGCAGCCGTAGGTGACTGAAAGGCTTTAAGTAATGAGAAAGATGCGGTACCGAATCCGAGAAGAAGTTAACAAACCCACACACAGAGTTCACATCTCTTCCAGTAATTGGTGTTGATAAATCCAACAGAAACTGTTTCTTGCCAGGATCAATTTCTACCCCTGCTGCAGATACTTTGTAGCCAAGTAAGTGTATAGTATCTTTAGCAAAAGAACACTTGTCTTCGTTAATCTTAAGTTTAGCATGATTAAGTCGCTTTAAGACTTCTTTAACGAGTTTAGCATGTTCATGTGCTGTCTTTGTAAAGATAACTATATCATCTAAATAGACTGATACGTTATACGACAGGTCCGCAAATAGTTCCATCATAACTTGTTGGAAGAAAGAAGGTAACATGTGTAAGCCTTCAGGTGCACCTTTAAACTGGTACTTCTTACCTTGCCAAGTAAAAGAAAAGTATTTCCTATGAGGCTCATATATCTGTAGTTGATGGAATGCAGCTTTTAAGTCTATCTTGGAAAAGATAGTCGCACCTCCATTTTGCGTAGTATCTCGCTTATCTTAGGTAAGGGAAAACTATGTTGCGGAATTAGTTTGTTGATTGGTGACAGGTCTAGTACTACTCTTGTTTTACTAAACGTTCCATCAGATTTATATTGATCGACCGCTAAGAGAGCTAAGTTAACTGGGGTTGCATCATAATTGATTTCAATTAGACCCTGTTTTAACCAATCTTCGATTTGGGTTTTGACAACGTCTTTGTGTCTCCAACTCACGTAGTTATGTGAAGGACACTTTAACTTAGAGAAGTCGACGTTTGTTAAGTCAAGTCTAACGTACCCATTAGAGAACTTAAACATACACCAGTCAGTTATTGCAATCTTCCTGTTTTGTATAATTAAGTCCATAATTATATCGGTAAAGTGCGGAATCATATCCTTTGCTTCACCTTCCGGAGGTTTAGGTATCTTTAACATATTATCATCTGACTGATCTTTATTCGGGTCTAGCCCATTAGGCAGACCAGTGAGTGTTATACCTAAACTGAGAAGATCAGTCATACCTATAATTAAATCGTATTTCTGAGACATGTCAGTAACGATTAGGTGAGTCTTCACTTCTCTTCTATCTGACAGCATTATGTGTGCATAGTCAATGGCTTGTTCGCAAGTAGTAACTTTGCCATTTCCCAAGATTAAATCAGTTGTTTCGTTATGGACAGCCATATCTGTAGCGTAGGCTACTCGGCATGAGATAGCAGAGACTTCAGCCCCTGGATCAAATAGTGCCATAACTTTTTCTCCATTTACGAAAACTGATTGAAAGATACGTTCATCTCCTTTGGTATAGATTTTATTGAACATTTTCTCATAATCTTGCTCTAGTGCGCACATATGGTACTGTCAGTGCTTAACTTGGACGTCTGGTAAGTCCTTGCAATCCTCTTTGTGCCAACCGTTAGTACCCTTGCAAGTAGCACACTCTTTTCATATAGTGTCCAAAATCTGGCTTGCCTGGTGCACACTTAACAGGGTCGTGTCTACCATTCCACTTGCCATTACGTTTTGTGAGGTTGTAACCACACTTCTTGCAAGGCGCTCTCACCTTCTTATCACCTTTCGGTTCGGTAGAAGTAGAGCCAGTACCCCCCAGTAGTAGTGCGAGGTTTTCTTAGTACTACGCGCAGTATTAGTCTCTACTGCGTTTCGCTTAGTGGGCTGGGTGTAGCTCGTGGTACTAAGTACTCTAGTAGAGGAATTGGTATGCTTGTGTACTATCTTCTCAAAGACAGACCAAGGCATAGATCGCAAATCACCATAGGCGATGATGTCATCATTGACTTTCTTAAAGAGGTTAGCTCCCAGAGTCTCCATCATCTGACAAATTAATAAATATTCGCCAGTATAGGTACGACCACCCATCCGAGTATTCATATGTGTCATATGAGCTAGAGCACCTCGAATAGTGGTATCGTTCGCAAAGAACTTGCGAGACTCTAGAAGTTCACGGTCACGTGCATCTTCAAAAAAGGTGTTAAGTATATTATCACGCAACTGGTGCCAGGGTAGGGCTTTCCAGTAGGGCTCATGAGCCTTCAAGATAGTTCGCCATTCACCTGGCTCACAGAAATGAATAAAGGCATTCATCATCTGCTTATCCCTAAGGCTGGCAGACTCCTTAAGTTGGTCGAAGGCCTTCAGTGTCTCCACTGTACTCTCATTAGTAGAGAAATCGACCTCAGCCTGCGCGTTACCTAGCTGCTTTATAAAGCTTGGTTCTAAGTGTTCACGAGGCTCATGCTCAGTGCTACGGGCTGCTAGTGCCAAGATGGTGTCTATTTCCTTTCTCTTGTTATCGATTAGATAGCGAATGTTATCCGCTTTCCTATCGTCAAGGTCAGAGTCATTCAATAGACGGTCCTCAAGGACTTGCATACCAGAGCGTAATAGCCTGAGACGAGTATGTCTGGTTCTCACTTCCTCATCCTCAGGATTAGAGCGGGAACTCTCTAACGAGGTACTGGTGTAGCGATTGCCAAAATCGTGATTACCAGGGTTAGTTGGCAAATGAGGGTCGATATTACGAGGATGGTAAGCCTCATCGAGTTCCATACGATCATATCCTCTGACAGGGTTAGGTTTGTCAAGAGGATGGTCGATGGTAGCATCAGAGCTATAGAGATTAAATTTTGAAATATTATCTCTCTCGCCAGTGGTAATTGGCTTAGTGGTAAACATACTGGCTGGTAAACCAGTAGGTCTCGGGTTCGAAACCCGGCCCGAATTTTTCTTCTTCTTCGGTATAGGAAGAATATCAGCCAAGTGGGACACGATAGAGGGGTCCACAACTGCTGCTGCCGCTAGCTCCTTCAAGAGCGCTTCAGTGCGGTTCAATTGGCGTCGAGATTGAGAGGATCCAACCACTCGTTGTCGAGTTATGGCGTCCTCAGCTTCGGCCCCAAGATTTGAGCTGAATGGAATGGCTTCTCCATCGATGGCGAAACCGAAATTTTCGGACAGGTCCAATACTTCCTTTTCACGCCGGATTTGTGCTGGAGTGTCCTTTAGATGTGGAGTTATAATGCCCCCCGACATTCGTATCCACGAATTTTCCAGCCTTTCGACGTTTATCCCCAATATTTGACGGCACGTGGTCAGGGGGCAAGCTGGGGCCCTGATCTTCACTCCTAGGTGATACACGGACGCTGGCGAGCCTTTCCGCGGTAGTAGATACCTCTTCTTCCAAGGCTTTAGGATCCGACGAGTCATCCTCAGAATAATCCTCTGTACCAACCTCAGAATTTGCTTCCCCAACAGTATCCTCGGCAGGCTCAACTCCAGACAGGCTAGGTGTTTCCACAGGGATCTCAGGAACCTCGGCAGGCTTAGCAGGCTTAGAGCTAGCGGCTCCCTTGCCTTTAGAAGTACCCTTAGCCATAGTATTTGCTGGATAGTAAATCGATGTCAGACAGTCTAGAAGCAGTACACTACTGTAACTACTATTTAACTGAAAAATATGTAAACTTCGATGGAAATTACTAGGTTTCAAACTATATTAAACTAAAATACAATTTAGTCAGTTAGGATTTAGCAGTGGTAGCTTGTGTAAGAATGATCGGGACTGCCTCTTGTTAAGAGCCTAAATATCCTCGATCACACAGGGCGTACCTCTAGCTGTTCTTTATTGAATAATTTTCACTAGAAGTACTAAGTGTTCATGACCACTTGCCTAATTTGTAAATAGACATAATAACGTAAGTCACGTTAATACATTAGCTGATATAAATAAAGTTCCATCTGAAGAAAAGTTAAAAAAAGAAAAAGACTTATTGGATTTTGGAGATTGGCGGGAGGACCAAAATCTATAAGTAGTAGTTCGGAGATTATAAAATTTAGTTTATAATATCCTACATCTACTAATGTCTCAAATAGGTCCAAGTAGATGAGTCATACCAAATACTCAGGCTATTGGAGCCATCAAAGTGAATTTAGAACACTTTGGAAATATTGGAAACAGAGCTTGTACTAAATTATTTAAAATACAAATAAAAACCAATGTATTATCTCAATTGATCTTGATATTTTAGACTGACCGGAGGCCGTATTTCTACAGCTGCAACAGCCGATGCGCCCTGAAAAAGCCATGCGTACAAAGTAATCATGGACTTCACGGATTTTGATACTGTCAAGAGTCAGTCTATGGTGCTGACGACAGTGGATACGCAAACAAGGATGATGATTGCGAGAGTAAAGGAGCAGGTGTTGGCGTGGGGATCGCCGGCTCGATTGGTTATGGACGTTAACAAAAAATTCCAGAGAGGGGACGTCACGGCATTCTGTAAATGAAGGAATATATATCCTCACTGGGTATCGGTGGACAATCATCAGAGCAATGAACGGCCGGAGACAACGATCCGGCCGATGATGGATTGGCTGCGTAGAGTAGAAATTGAGGCGAATATAGTCGCCTCATGCCTAGCTGCACGTGATCTACGATATGATGAGGGACTATCAGGTCCTAGGAGAGACTGACGCGTTCAAAATACAAGTGTCGAACGGCTTTGCTTGTATTTGCACAGTTGGCGTTCTGCAGGAAGCAACACATGCGGGCGCGGAATTAGCTGCAGATAGGGAGGACGGATCTGGCTTACCGTCGTGTCGATAAACATGGTACCTATGCAAGTTAGTTGTGAAATCCTCAGACCGTTGAGGTGAGAGATGAAGAATTACATCTTCCACGAGACAGGGGTGGAGACGTAAGGAGCACTTGTGTTATGTGTATACAGTGTAGATGCTGGGCGGCTAAACCACTGTCGAGCTATGATAGTAGCATAGTAAATAGATGCTAACTATGTTAGCGGGAGTATGTGGTTGATTGAAAGGTTAATCCTAGATTCAAGGTTAAGGTGTAGTGGTTTCTGGTTAGGTGTGCGTTATGGTTAAATACTCGTTGCTTGGGAACTAAAAAGGCCCACGGATAGAGTTACCCATCGGTTGGGGCCCAGAGGACTTAGGTTCGAGAGGCCCAGCCGATGAGTCATAATCAA
>LUCW03000099.1:182500-222882 GCA_001586965.3 Sphaeroforma sirkka | reverse complement strand
GCGACATCACGAATCAGAAAAGTAGGCTTAACGAAAGAAGAAGTGGTGGCTGTGTTTGTGATATGCACACTGTTCAATGAATTTTGTTGTTTAAGAGAGGTTGTTAATATTTTCTCCTTTATTTTTTATTTATTTTTTTTTATTTACATTTTTTTATCATTTTTATGACCGCTGATATAAAAGCGAAACCGTGACATGAAATTTTTATACCGGGACCCGCCAAACTCTCCCCAGAATATCATAGCCTCCTGATTTTAAAAAAAAAATAAAGACAAAAATATACAAATATGTTTTTTTTATTCGACGGTATCCATAATATATAGATAATTTGCTGTGTATAATACAGTGTATTTAAATAACTGTACTGTAAATACATTAAATATATATGTATAATTTTTAGCCACCCATATCTACCGTGCACTGGTATCAATGGTAAGTTGTAAAGGGACCTATTTTTCATCAATATTTATTCCTATAAAGGGCGAGTGAATCAGCCGAAAAAGGCATGTAAACTCGCATGGTTCAAATAAAATGAACACTTCTGAAAGCGGTCATGGAAGAGGAAGCAAATGTCCGGTCCAATATACATCGGTTGAGGGAGTCAAGGTAGATCAAGAACACAGCACGAACCTTCTCAAGATAAAGCTCATTTGAAAGTGACCTGTGTACGAAGACAGGGGGGGCACAACGGCGATGAGGTAGAGCGTGTGTAGGAATGAGTGAATGGCGTCCGAAGCCTACAGCCAGTATAAATCTTTCAGGGATTATTGTGATAAGTATCGCATTTTGGAAGATAATGAAGTGGGCTACGAATATAGTCCAACAGCTATTTGATTTCGACTAGTGGTGATGTCTGCTGTGGGTACAATGAGATTATTTGGGATTTATATCCAATGGAATGTTGTAGTTGGACCGGTGAGAACTGGAGTAAGAGTGGGGTGAGTAATAGGCAGTTGTACATGAATTTTGTATTCTGCAGGGCAGTTATAATTGATGTGTACATCAGCACACAAAAGTCGATGTCGTTGGTTATGAGACAGTAAATGGCGACTGTTTTGGATTTACTAGGAAAGAACCAGTGTAAATAAAAATGGATAGAGAGTGGAGACTGTTTCGGATTTACTAAGAAAGCACAGAACCAGTGTAAATGAGAATATAATAGAGAATAGAAAGAATTGAGAGCTTGTTCCGTGCGGCTTTTTTCTAGCATTCAGGCGGGATACACAAAAGCCCGCTAGACGCCGAAAACATGGTCTATACCGTTAGAATGTGATTATTTAAAGTGTGTGTATAGATTTGTGAATCGGGTACCTTACATGGTTGTGTATTTCTCTTAATAAAGTGTTTTGTACGAAAGATCAGATCTAGAGACGTGTTGTGATGACAGTAGACTCCGATCGAGATGTGAAGATTAGTTCTGTACTCATATTTTCTGGTGGAGGCCACGTCACGTTCTAAATGAGACATTTTGTAATAGCGTATTGTTTCGTGCCCAGTGTCAGATCTATTCTTATTGGCTTCCTTAAGAGCACTAAAGAAGTGGTAGGGCTGGGGGTAAACTTCTTACGACAGACCTCGATTGGCTAGGCACTGTGAGAGATGGTGGCTCAGAATGTACTGGGTTTGTTCTAGTCGGTACGGATGACATGCACAGGGTGCTGTTGCATGTATTGGAGAATAACGTGTGGAGTTCGAGTGAAGGGCATAAAAGGTTGTGAAAGATGCAAAGAATGACGTGGTCATAGGGGAGCGGGAGGATGTTGCTGAATAAGCTGAGGTGCTGGTGCCTAGTGGGATGGTCCTGGGGTGGCTTGGGCGTAGATGGGGTAACCTGATGTTAATCCGGAATTGGAAGAAAACGAGGAGAATGTAGGGATTCCCCCGGGATGTCTCGCTGAAAGACGTAAGAGAGAAAGGAAGGGAGTGTGGCTGGTAATGGCTCGTCCAAAATGTTGTCCTGAAAGAAATAATCGGATAAAGGAGAAAAGGCAGTATCGTCTGGTTCAGGAATTATAATAGCATCACATTGTGCATTGTGCAAATAGGCCAATCGGAGGGAAGTTAGGACCAATAATGGTATATTGGTAGTCTCAGGGGCGGATAGAAGTACACGCAGTCGGTCAACAAGTACGTCATAGAAGCTCAGGATGGCACACAACATAGAGAGGTTGTCGATCTTGCTATCAGCCAACTATTTTATGTTTAAATCGGTAATAAAGCGCAAATCTTCAGTATGAACAATTTCAGTCTATATACGTGTCGAGTGTTTGAACAAAATACGAGTCAGGAGAAACGTTGTTTTGTGTGTGGCCGAGAAGAACCCCAGACATCTTGAAGAGGAAGCTTGTAATGGCCTTTGGCACGGTCCCCACGAAGTTTGAACCCCACATGACAACCGAATCGTGCGCCTGTGTAATGGTTCCGGACGTCACAGGCGTACATGAAGGCGTCGTCTCAGCAAGATTTGAACATACCAGCATCTTTTAGAAGAATATGTACGTAGATATTTCGTGTGTTATGGGGACTCTTAACCTTAGTATTGCGTGGTGATATATGAAATGGAGATTTAAGTTATATAGGGATAATATTATTTATTTCAAAAAGTGTGTTATAATGTATCAACATATGGTATGGCTCTCATAGTCGCTGTAGTGGTTCAGTGTGTGAATATTTACTGTGAAATTCCATGGAATTGTTAGTCACGAGAGAGTTGGGCTTCCAAGTAGGTGAGACCGACGTTAGAAGTCGTTTTTATGTTAGTGTCTATGTTGTAATTGTTGTTAAGTAGGGCGTGGAGACTATATCTAATCCCAGCATTGCAGAACACATTGAGGGTATATCCATTACCATATCTGGCTGAAAACTGTGGACGGTGCTGCTCGGAGAATGGGCAATACGTGTGCCCCGATACAAGTTTAACTTTTACGCATTCGCACAATGTTTGTGTTGTTGATCGCTGACGTTTGTAGGGATAATATCATCCATTTCAGAGGAGATGGGTTATAATGTATGTACATATGGCATGGATCTCATAGCCGTTGTAGTGGTTCAGGGAAGATCGATGGGAAGAAGTGGCCAGTAAATTCCCGTTTGAAGCTTTGACCAAGTGGGCCGACAATGGAGGATATGCAGAGTATGAAATGCCGAGCAGAACCAGGTTATCCGTCATAATTCGATTGAGGAGCGAGGTTAGGGGTGAACCAATGCCGCACCAGACTACGGATGCACACGGTATGTGCTGTCTGGCCTGAATCGGAAGTATAGCAACAGGCGAGTGACTTGGTTTGGGCCAGAACTTGGACGTGGTACTTCAACAGCGTGATCAACCGGATAATGGTGAACATCTGTTGTGTCAGAGACGGGTGTGGGTACGGGGGCTGTTCTACATGCTGGAGAAAGGACCCAAGGTGTTCGTGGAGGGTCCAGATACCGTGGACGTCGTGGCGATCCTGTAATTGCTGGAGGAGGTCAGAGCCGATGAGAGACAGTTTCGGGCCTACCAGAATGCGTCGGATCAGTTGCTGGATGCAGGCAAAGTGGCTGGTGGTGAATTTGTGGTCACCGGGGCAGACAGGGCAGAGACAGCCGTCGGTGCGATAGTCGAGCAGTGTGAACACGTACGTGGTCGATACAATTATGGCACAGAGCCGGATGGGTGTAGGCTCGAAGCAGCGATTGAAGTTGTCGTCTCTGGCTTTGTCACAATTTGAGGTTGACGGTTTGCCCATTCAGATATAAAACTAAAAACGAATGTTTTTTACCACTGCACCAGTTACACTAAAAACTATTTTGAGCCAGGTGCCAAATCTGGGACCCACTGGTTTATCAAAAAGTAAGAGAGCGGAATGCCGGGGAACAGTGATGTGCATCATACACCATTTCTGGTGATGAGGGAGTGGTGTGTGAATCTGTAGATATTTTGACCGACGGTGGTGATGGTAAATGTCGTAATGCAGTGTATTGGATATAATATCCTCCTTTGATACGAGAGTGGTACCAATGCTCAAAAGGCACTTGCGTTTGTAGTCGAAAATATTTGCAAATCCTGAGTCTAGTAGAGTATTTTGTGCAATGATCGCTTGAATGAGTTGAAGATCAATGTATGAAAGGCCAAGGCTGGGAAGTATACCTCGTTTTTTGATGTGTTTGATAACTCCATCAAATAGTTGAAGTGGTAAATGACCAGTCTCAACGTTAACTAGTAAGTGACGTGTTTTAGTGTTCATATATTTTACTGTTACATCACCATACATGAGTAGGAAGTATATATCAGTGTTAGCTGATGTAGCAGAGACTGTATGAACTGTGATGCTGATGCATGCTACTATTTGCGTATTGGTAGGGATAATATTATTTATTTCAAAAATGACAAGTATGTATGTTATAGTGTATGAACATATGGTATGGTTCTCATAGTCGCTGTAGTGGTTCAGGAAAGTGTACATACGTAGACGTAGGGCAAGGAGGTAGACGTATTTCTAAATACGTTAATAACGTTTTACGCCGTCAGCCCGAGAGTAATTTGGAATTTGTTCTCAAATTAATGTATGTATAGGTGGGTCAGCCCGAGAGAACGTAAGAGTAATTTGACACTTCTTCTCAGATTAATTTATTTATAGGATACGGGCCACCAGCTAGCCGAGAGCCGAGGTCCGAGACTGAGAGTACGAAACAGAGAATGTGATATATTCATTTCTAGAAATATATCAGAATGCTAAAGTGTTCTGCATAAGGTTTCTCATACTGATCATATGAGTTTTTACCCTGGCCAACTCAAGTGGTCGAACACAAGTACGAACACCGTCAGTATATAACTGAGGGTGAGATCATAAATGAATTCATTCAAACGCATCACTCCTTAGATATATTTGCACTTTATATAAAGTCTACTACATTTCACTCTAACACTTTTTGGCTATAAACGGCGTCCACATAACCAGTGAGGGAGCAAAGGTGCAGTTAGCTGATGAGATCTTTTTAGTGCAAGCTCGGGCGTTGCGGTCCTTTTACCGCAGCGTTAACATCCGTTAGAAAACGAAGAAGCTGCGTAGGTTGTATCCCAACACAAATAGCATTTACGTGAGCGAGGTGGGTGATTGTTATTACCTTGTTGTATTTTGAGAGCATTAATTATACGGAACAACGTCGTGTGACGGAGTTAGCAGTTGGGACGAAGACAGATGACTGGGTGGAGCGATAACAAGTCTCAAGATACGTGCAGAGATCATCAATGTCGAGGAGTATAAGCGGTCCTTGATTTGCATTATATGAATGCTCTTATATTGGTCGCGGTCAGCTTGACTCAGTTCACATCATTAATAAATAGATTTTGCTGAACAGTAGGGCTTAACATGGTACCTTGTGAAGTAGCTGTTGATATTGCAGTGCCACAGCGGTCCGCGTTTCTTGGCAGCTAGGTAAGCTGTGTCGACAATCTCGTGAAGCAGTTTAGACTGATGTTTGAATTTAGACCTAAGCAAAACAAATAAAGTCCAGGAATGTTCTTGCTTGATCGTCTTCACAGTGCTAGGGGGAGGACAGGGTCCATGTACAAACGAAGAAGTGGGTTTGCTTTCTATGTACCATTGGTGCGAACGGGAAAGAATGTTTTAATTACGTTCATGTAGGTTTGAAGATCATTACGTTCTTCCTTTGGAGTGTTTAATATATTTGCATATTTTTGATCTGATGGAGTCATCCTTAGGGAATTTAATATCGAACGCCAGGATAGGTGTCAAGTCGTCAGTGTATTGGGAGGACATAACTAGTTTCATGTCTTGCTCTCAAAGATCGATGCTAAAGCCACCGGGTACAAGTATAGTCCAGGACACGGTAGTGCCTTTATTAGTATGTTTGATGAGTACTTGAAAGCATGATGTCGGAATCTCAGAAGAAGAAAAAAGACCTATAACCTAGAGAGACCTAACTCGATAAACAAACTTTATTTCAAATCTTGTCAGTAATTTATAGGTTCTAAACACTAAGTCAATTTAGTTGAGGGTTACTATGCTGGTTTGGACGAGAAAAACAGGCGGTAGGAAAACCCACACGTAAACTGAAATTACGCCAACAACTGATGCAGTGTGCTCTGGTTTAGTATGTACCCGCCTCTTTGGATCTGTAACTCGTAGCATTTATGTATGGCTAGACCGCCAGCATGGCTTAAAGTAGTAAACTAGTCTAGGTCGGATTTAATAGACGGATGTTTTTAGTCCACTTTACGATAGCAAAAGTGAACATTAACTATCAGGCTCAGGGGTTTCAGCTAATTAATGGGCCGGAATCATCACAAGGGCTATGGTCTCACGGGCCTACGGTCTCACAGGGCCCACGGCCCCACGCTGGCAAGGACTCTGACAGGTGTGTCAACGGCTCACTTGATGATCGAAATCTTCGTAGTTCGGTGCTTGGCCTGGCTAGGTTTTACAGCCCCACAAGCAGGTAGCCTGAGGCTAGGGCATCAGGCCCTAAGATGGCTGTGACTAAGAACTGCTAGAGTAGTCTAGTCTAAGTACCGAGGCCACACCTCAGCCAGAAGTTTATTCGGCCTAATTTGGGTAAAATTATGATGACGAGCAAAGTTATCAAAAATAAATTGGGACTCGAAAATAAATAAAAAACAACTGTCATACAAATAGACAGTGAACAATACCACGGGGAGAGAGCTTGTACGCACACGTTGATCATGAGGCATGCGCTGTAGCGGTAGTTTAGGTAGCATTGGATTGTTGTGGGGGGGAAGTAACGCACTGCGGGTAGGCAGGGTAAGCCTGGTGTAATTAAGTTGGTGTCTTGGCGTGGCGGGGTCCAGTGCGGGCATAGCGGCGTTGTGCCTCGTACGCCAATCGGTACTCTGTGTTGATCTGTAGTTACGCAATCGAAGGCAGTCAGCTTGGCGGCCGGTTGGGGCAAACGCCTCTGATTGACACATGCTGACGTGAACTCATGCGCTGGGCGCGTGAATTCGGGGTGGCTAGCATCGGCGACTAGATTATACTTCTTTAAAGCACAATTACTACCATGTTAAAAACTAATCGAAGACTGGCAATTGTTCAGTGATCGCAGACGACTTGGGCCAGCGAAAGCTTCTCCACCTCTGAGGCATCTTTAAAAGCTCTCTCAGAGAGCTAGTTGAAATAGACCGTGGCGCCACGGGTGCCAGTCGTACTGAGGTCTGGCGTTCTGATTTGGGGCAAATACGCTTCAGCTTGTCGCGATGTTATTAGTAGCTACATAGCGGTAATGATCATTTCATTGTTGTGGATACCAAAGGCGAAGCTCGTAGCCTCCTGGTCTGTCACGTGGTAGCGTCGCAGCGCCTAATTGAACTCTGACCTTGGTACGTTGCTGACCAATGACGGCCAATGCCGATAACCTCACGAATGCTGTTAACGAGAAGCACCAGGCAGGCTATGATGAAGGTAAACTTGAGGCCTTTAGCAAGCAGGTCGATGAGCGGGAGAGGAGTATAGTCAAGTTTGGCACATATGCCGACCACCAATCCATGGTGGCGCAAAACTTTTGAGTTTGTCACGGTCGACCTGGGGTGTAAGGCGTCGCTGTGCCTCACTAGGCTCTCCGGTGATAGTGTAAAGTATTTAGAGTAGCTGGAAAGGTACGACCAAAGGAAACAATAGACCTCTTCTCAAGTACGATAATCTCGGCTAGGAAAAAGTCCAGAACTAAACTGAGTCTTTATTTGGCTTTCTAATTCACTAGACTCGGGTTTATACTTGAGTGTTTCGCTCGCACGTGGGGCCCTGGCCATTTCTACCGCTAATATTTCTAATATCAGGAATATTTGGATCCGTACCCAAAACTCAGTATTTGACTATTTCGTGGTTTTAGGTTTTGGATTGGCCTTTTGATAATCTGGTCCCTAGAAGCTACACCGGTGCGACTCGACACCGGCGCGTGAATTTCATTTCGGCTACCTGGTCTGCCAATTTTGGTGTCAGGGGTCCTAGGAAGATTGCTGGGTTATAGACCTCAAGTAAATCAGAGGTTGTACATTTTTCAGTTGGTGGGACCTTGGTTGCACCGCCAAATGACTTCATAAAACACTGGGACTAATTTCTCGGTATCAAGTGTTCCTCATCTAGTTGTTTTAATATCAAGTTAGGTATGGCGTCGTTTTCGGCATAACAGAGGACTCTCGAGGCGTATACTTTGCGGTGGACTGGACTATTGGGCCCGCAAGGGATCAATCAGCCGTCATCAGCGTGTCCGTGGAGTTTTTGTATGGGCACGCGTCGCTGTAGTGGCCATAATTGTTGCAGGAGTAGCACATGACCTTCGACATGTCTCGTGCTGGGGAACGGCTTGGTGTGTGGGGCATCGAACGTGATCGAGAACGCTCCTGGTCATGTGAGCGAGAGTGACGCTCAGAAGGGGCCCAGGCAGGCGGCTTCGGCGGGTCGCGAGGTGCTGAAGGGGGCAGTGAGCTGCGTGATTCTACGCCCGAGCCTCGACGATGGACAGAACCCTTGCGACGTTCGTAGTCACGACCCTTGTTGAATTGGTCGCGTTCACGGCGCTCGCATTGGATGTGCTCCGCCACGTCGGAATTTGAGTATCCCCGGAGGTTTGTGTCCTCTAAAAAGGAGGCAGCACCCGCAACCCCTGCGAACTTGTGCAGCGAATTGAATGCTGACTACTCCATCCCTGACAAGGCTTCGCCAAAAATCTCAGAAGCCTCGCATGAACATCCATCGCCATGGTTGTAGATAAGGTCGGGGGGGAATTAGATGTGCAAACATCTGGGAGCCGTAGTAGGTGTCTGTCCGAGGCTAGCATATAAAGAAAGGCATGGACTGATGTACAGTTTGCCAAAATGGCATGTCTGTTATTCGATGTCTCTGTTATATGATATTTGTGGTTGGAATACACCCAGACAGGGTTTATAAGGTTTATCTTAGCTTATGATATCAGGATGTGTAAACTTGGGTTGATTGGGTATTGATTGTTAACAAAAGAACAACGTCTCCCTCTGTATTGAGGGAGGACGTTTAGATACTGTTATTGACAACTTGCTGCATTTTTAACATATTAATGAAGTTGATCTTCAAGTAATTAAAACAACAGACAACTATAGCGTTGCTTAGAGCTTAGCTTACAGTATTTTTTTTCCATTAGTGACAGAGTAGTACAGTGTACAGGAGGAAAGCAACAATTAATCAGGGAGATGATGAGGATACGCAAAATACTAGTTCGAATCATATCGAAAATACTAGTTCGAATCATAATGATAGTGGTTATGCTAGTAGTGATACAAGCGATTCTATGCAACCACATATGGTAGACAGTAGTAGTGTTTTAGACACAAATATACAAACAAATAGTGCATAGCACCAAAAAAATGAAGCGGGGCCCACCAACAACGGGCAGTGCCGATTAGCACGGCACGAAGGCTTAAAAAAAGGTAGCGTAGACATTTAATACCCAGAGATTACCCCTTTAAAGGTTTTGGGAGTTACAACAAGAACTACAACCAGTTGAAACCTTTCAGTCTTGGACCCTACAACACACACCAATCATATTGTCGCCGCTATACGAGGAAGAAGAATCCGAACAGAAGCAACCAGAAAAAAAAAGCCCCGAAGATGAACATATGTAATCGACAGTGCCGCACACGGATCAATGTTGGTGTTTCTGAGTGTACTATGGGAATATTTTTCTTTTATATGTTGTTGACGAACGGGAACCAAGTAGCCGAGCCTAGCACACAAACCTAGATTCAGCTGGACGTATACGTGCATATGTGTTGACTTTTTGCAATAGATTTAACTTTGAAGAGATCTAATTCATGTTTCACATAAGAGAACCAGTGTTGAAGTATTCGGGTACCGATATAGAGGTACCTTCTATAAATAGAAAACCAAAAACTGTACGAGAATCTGTACGCGCCCGCCAGCAGCTGTCTAAGAGGCATCCATCATCGCGTCTGGGCCGGATATAGAAAAGTTCAATCGTCTTTTTTCAAAATGGAACGGGAAATTGTACGGGAGTTCTTGCAATTTGTAAGGCACAAGAGGGGAAAAAAATGCTAGTAGAAGCATTTCATGGCGTAAATTCAATTCGTAGCTCGATATCAACATTGTGCTAGCATTTATATGTTATAGATATACAAAAGGCCAGTATAAGAAACTTTTTGTGCTAAATATAGGTATTACGTCCTTTTACGACGTGTAGAGTGTAGTACGTGTCTATAATTGACGTTAGATGCTTGTAGAAGTATGTCTATGGCGTAGTGTGGAAGTATGGCATCAGGAAGTATTCTGTGTGTGAATAACGTTGTATTTATTTACGAAATTAGTATAAGGAGCTAATAGAGCTATATATGAAGCCGTATTGTGGTACCTAGGTCGTCAAGTGTTAAGTGACAATACGATGCTTTGAATACTTATAGAATCGTTTAGAATAGATGAATCAAAAGTGAGACATCAAATATTGTACAAGTTTGTATGTGATTTATGTTATAATATTTAAAGCAATGTAAGCCGTAAAAAATGCCGAGCATAAGTCACTAGCGATACAATAGCAAAGTGAACCAGGGCGACGCATTGAGAAGCGCAATCTTGACCGAAAACATGTTGTAAGCAATTGGTAGCCGAACCAAATGTTAACCTGTCATATATAGACCGGGGGCTTCGTGCTTGGGACCTTTGAGAACCCAGCCAATATTTTAGCCACTGGGACAACTGTAGTTGATTGAGGTATTGTGTTAGGTATTTTCAAAGCTTCAAAAATATAAGGATTGTTACGAAATCAGATCGGTTACTTCGGAGTTCGTGCTATAAACCAAGTACAGTATATTTTCTAGTGGTGATTACGGTGTGTGTAAAAACCAATACTTCGACATGTCGATTCACAAAGAACGACATATCGTCATATCACCAACGTTGACGTCATAGCATCTTCATAAGAACACACATAGTTGAGTGGCAGAGTAGGTCTGAAGACGGAAGGAGCAGATATTGGAGTAAAGCAATTAGTCTGGAGCAGACAAAGAGGCACGATGTATGTACACGTAGGGCAACACCTCAGGAGTACATGCTCCTATATTACTCTGAGTGCGAACTGAAACAATTAATAATCGAAATGAGCTAATAGTAGATGAAGGGCGGATGTTCTTGGCGGTAAGCCTGAATGCTGTGGGGGGATTCCTATAGTGTCTTAATCAGTGTTGGGTAACTATAACGGTGTCGCGGGTCCTTGTACCTCGGTATACAAGTCGACTAATGCCTGCCTTTAAAGACAATTGAAATCATAACTTTGACTAATCATCTCCTCTAACCCTGGACAAAGCCGTCGCCAGCAACTTCTTGCATCAGAACGTCGCGCACACGATGACGTTGACCAACGTGACACGAAGCGCCGCCGCTCCAAGGAAGGACCCAACCAATTTCAAGCGGCAGAGGAATGGGACGCGCACTACCGTGAGAATCAAGCAATCTTACGCCGGGCGTTCTTCGCTCGCGGTTAAAAACAACAACCTAAACTACACCAACCCAGCAATATGATGACAATCTTACACAAGACCAAGAGTCTGTAGTAGCCTACTACCTGCGTGCGAACTAGGGCCAGACCGACACTCGGGAGCATGTAGCGAGTGCCGGTTCGTCCACCAGTTCGACTTCGGAGAGTTCCAGCCCGTCATTTCCTACACGACAGTTACCTGTGCAGCACCAACCCATAACAGTGACAGTTAGCGAACCTCGTAGCAGCAACCCTCGCCTACCACCAGCGAAGCGTAGACGTCCACGTAGACGAACAACAAGCGAGGTGACGTGCGTGGACAAGGTTGGCGTGACCTTGTGGCTAGGCAGCAATCTTTGTTCGACCAGTATGAGGAACGACTGAAGCGTATCACATCTGAGTAGACAACACCTTCCAAAGGCGGTCATATGTCTTACAAGCGTCGTCGTTCTTCCGACAGGTCGACAATCCAGAGTTTTGTATCCGCGGTCGCAATCGACAACACCATGGCCGAGGATATGGGTCACCAGAGTCGGACGACCAGCTATCCTCAAGTGATGCACTCTCTATTTGAACCCTCGCACGCGAGCAACCACTCGCTAAACAGAACCCTCACGGGGAGGAAGCTTTGAAGAATTTACACGTATATCACTGAGCGCTTGAAGGCGTGGGTATTTAAGTTAAAAATAGCACAGATATGCTCACACGAGACACAAGGGACTGTAGAGCCTGTTTTTCGCAAACTAGCTAAAGGTCACAGTAAGTTGGTGCATGTGCCTGTTATGGAACAGTTGACCCGTTTGCAGTTGACCCGCTTGATGGAATATCACCGTCGAGCTCGTGAATGCTGCCAGACTGATGCCGAGGTCCAGCAAAGATATCTGAGCCACTAAATAGGGCAGCTCTTAAAGGAGACTTTCAATGCTCGTATGTATGAGCGCACAGTCCAGTTACATCTTAAGCTGCATTTGATGGAGGTACACGAGTTGCTACAACTATTGAGTCCCGACATACAGAAGGCGCAGCAGCGGCCGATGGCTCGACTACTTAGTCGCCAACGGCAACAAAAAGAGAACACACCGCGTGACGATACCAACAGTTGCCTGAACCCCCAAACAGCGCAACGACAAACTCAGAACTGGGCACAGCGACCTCAGGCGGCGACGCCAACAATGTGCGTAGATAGTCAAACACAGGCACCACCCGGTCCGCGACATATTGCCCGCTGCCATCATCATACAACAGCGCAACAAGGGAGGAATGACGCCAGAACGATTTGGAACGTCCATACAACGACGCACAATCGTCACAGCGTTCAGCTGCGACATCCCCGCCAGGGCAAGGGCCAGGCAGCAGCTGTCCAAGCAGCCACCGACAAAAACAACCGATACACAGCCACGGGTGAACACGGTTACACGCGAAGAAGGAATCGATCATCCACCTACAGCAACCGAAATACACATTGACGCAATACTCACCGCCGATTATCACGATGATGCACCAGCAACAGACACGACCCAGAATGGGTGGGAACCAGTTTCGTGTCGGAGAGATGGCTACCTTGGGTCGACGAGCAAGTACAGAAAAGGTTGAAAGACGTAGTCATTACATACCACGGGCACTATAGTTTGACTTATTCAAGCAGCTACTTCAATCAGAACCGGTGCTGGTACCTAGGATACCGCATACATTCTTGAAGTTTGGCAAGTATGCGTGCGGCAAGATCTTGGGGTCACACAGTGACAGCAAGAATAGGTCCGCCCAATGGTTTGAAGCTGGTCCCTCTCTTCTCACAGTGGCTTGGAAACGCGGAGTCACGACACATAATATTTAGACACAGCACGAGAGGTATTTGTCGCTATGGCCGAAGATGGTCAACCTGGATTTGCACAGGCAGCACAGGAAGAACAGCTTCGTTGTACACAATTTGCACAAGCGCAACATGAGCAAGGCCACCACGGAGTTACTACATCCATAAAATTTACATAAGTGATGGTTTGGTAGGCATGTGATATTAATTTTGATGTGCGGTATATTTATCATCAACGTATGTAATTGATGCAGGTGAACTGTAAACTTACTGCTTTTTTGTGTGTTAACTGCCTAGTCAACTTAGGAAACCATGTATTGTTTTTGTGCGTTTGATACTATTTCTGATTGAAGACCCTGAATAGCTGGTTCTTGTGATTCTATGTAATGTTATGTGGCATGCTGCACCTCCGACTTGTGTATTTATGTAGTATACTTACGATTGATGCTTGTGCAGATACGTCTTTAATGCCAATCTATGTCGTAGACATTTGTTCCCTATCTATGGATTTTAGATGGATTGTGCTTCTTTAAATATGAGATTCTTCGACGTGCATCAGCCAAGATTCATTCAATAAATATTTATTAAACGAATGCTTCATAGCATGCAACCATTGTATCTTTTGCGTGTGTGTAATCTTCGATTATATTTCGTTATATGCATCAACCACAGACAATAGACGACGCCCTTTGTTTCCTATATCACTGTACCTTGACTTACTTGATCACTGAATATTTTGTGGCGTGCAACAGCTTTTCTTCTTGTATACGCGTGGTACTCTGTAGTGGTCTTGCGTAAATACCTATACGCATGCATTTACTATTGTAGTTACCTTTAGCTCTTTGCTTGAGTATCTATCTCTTTTTAAATGCGCGGACAAGTATGCATGTATTGTGCATGCCCTCTCCGTTGTGGGATCGCGGACAAGTGAAACTTTTTACTCTTTTTCACGTCGGAAGAATGTGTGTGCTTACCTTCGAGGACACCTAGTCACACTTACCTTTGTAATATTATAAGAGCACTTTACGGTAGTTTGTTGGGTACCCTGTGAGCGGAGCTTGTTCGCTTTTCTCAGTGAAGGCGCTTCTTCTTTCCTTCCCAGTTCCTTTCTTGACCGAGCCTCACTCCTTGATTCTTGATTTTTTTATCTCCAATGGTAGCTTGATTTCTTTGTTGGATGACGCTTTTCGTCGCTTATGGATACGTGGCCCAACCTACTAGAGAACTTATTGGAGTATGCTAATTTATTGTTCCTCTGTTGTGTACCAAGAAGAATTGTGTGTAGCAGAGTTTGCTCTGTTAGCTGTCTCTATAATCTTCCCCAGAACCTCTCTAATGAATATGAAGCCTGACGCACATGTAGTATGTTCACCGAAGTGAAGTGACAGTGATACCCACCCGTACCTTTCGACGTTCGCATATTCCGTTGGTCTCAAAGGAGAGCCTACTTCTTCCCTTCCATAGTTTTTCTGCCTTTGTCATTTCCTCGGCGCTGGCTCGCTTTCTCATCTTAGGTGGTAGTTTCTTCTATCCTAATTTCTTAACTAGTGTGTTAAAAATAAAAGTTGACATGTGCATGCACGCATTGTGGCTTTAGCTAAAAAGATATGCCTACAGGAAACAATAGCCCTCTTTTCCAGCTAATTGCTACTGCAATAGAATGCAGACTAGACTTTGAAACGGAAAATAAGCTAGTACTAGCACGGTCAGATGGTAGAGTAGTATGTAAGGAACAGTACATGGCTGCGTCGAGGTGAAGCTACAATGGTCTCGAAACGTGATCAACCGCGGGTTATACAGGCGCGGGGCTTAACTCTAGGGTAGGGTGGGAACTATGACACTCAAATAATAGTAGGCCTACGAGATGACATCTCAACCATAGAAGGTGCAATCAAGGGTTGGTGTGAGCGAACATATATGAATAAGGACAACTTAAAAAAGTCAAAATGACAAACCTATGCAGTCAGGTAAGTGGGAAAGGGTATTGAGTGACGATGAAGACCGTGCGAAGCGACAGAAGCCCAATACATTTTAAATCCCCTGTATGTTTCAAAAATCTATACTATGCAAATCGGGACAGATATGTGCAGTGCATGTGTGATTATGTTGTAGGATATACTTGCAAAGATGAAATAAAGAGCACAAGAAATATTTAAATTGCTTCTAGAAAGCGATTTACCAGTAGATACAGACATATAATTACATGCACTATCCTGGCGCGGCAAAACCAACAATAATAGTTACGCCAATCACGACGACGAACACATAATTAAAACCCTTCGGTGAATTCAGTACTGGGAGGATTGGACAATGACAATATCTCAGCCTTCTCTTCCCCCAGAGTGTTGCTGAATCACGAGACAATCTAACTCTGACAATCGGCTACTTTCGTGCCAGCTTCAACCCAACCACTTAAACATTAACACTACGTTCAGGCTTTAATCAGTGAATACTGTCTCGACAAACCCAAATTTATACATTTAAAGCTAGCAAGTTTCCACCTTTTATAGTTAGCAAAAGTGTTAACATGTTGAGCTCTTGAACGTAGTGGTGTTTATACCACACACATTTTCTTCTTCTAGACGGTTATTTCTTTAGTGAAGAAGATAAAGCATAACAAGGGTTCCTCTCGTTCAAAGAACATAAATCTGAGATGAAATAAACCGACAAGGATGCCACCGCCACCGCCGCCGCCATTGCAGAGGAAGGTAAGTCCGCTGCCAAACCGATTGTCGCCAGTGAGAATCGCCAACAGAGCACTTTGTAGAAACATACATTATGCTAGAAGTGAATTTATCATTATAATGCATATTATATATACAACATACTACCCAATTAAAAAAGAAGTCACCGGAAGAGAGAGCCCGATGGTCAACTATCGCGTCCGTTTCAAAGCTACTTTTTGCGAAGTCAAGAAACAAAACTCGGGGGTTTATAACTACCTATACGTTCCACGAAGAGGAATTTCAAAAGAATAAATCACTGGTGCCGGCAATTGAAGACGAGAACCAATATGGGCCTGAGCTGACTTATGAAGGTGACGAAGAGACGAGTCCTCAAGGATCCCTCAACATAGCAGATAAATCTGCCACACCAACTATGATAAGTAAGTTGACGGATGAAAACGCTGAACTTTAAACCCCAGTTAGCAATTTTAATATAGGAGCCCGTAAAAAAAACGAGGCAGTTGAACATGTCGGTCGTGTGTATGCGTCAGGTAAAACGCACGCCGCTTATGTGAACATGTCATTGACGATATCACTGTAGCGCTAACCTAGTAAATTTGTAGAAAGCAAGCCAGAGAAGTCGACGACTACGGGATTGCATATTACTCTACTGGTAACCAGATGTCTAATGCTGAAATAGTAAAAAATATGGAGGCTAAAACTTGAGGAAGGAAGGACTAAAACGAACCAGAGGTCGAACCCACTGCGAGAGCCAGTACTCTAAAGGTTCACATCGATCGTGTAGAAGGAACTGTACTATCTTCATATCCCCCCAAGGACCACTTTGGTTGAAGTAAAATTTACCGGGTAAGTATACCCGAGCACGGAAGACATTAGTGTCTCAACCCGAAAGCCCACAGCAAAACGTCGCAAAGTCTCTACCTTCGACTTTGTTTACAACTAAAGAGGAGGTAAAGGCACAAAGAAGAGGACAGAATAGCTGAGCCTGCTCGCGTAGACTGAAACATGTTACATCAGCCAGCTGATTAATTTGTACTTCCTGGTGTAGACAAATACTACTGATACATCGATGAGCTGACGGTGAAGATGGGGATCGCACACAGCACCCCATAATACGGATGAAGTCGATTACTATACAAAGCTGATCATCAAGCAGAAAAGAATTGATCAGATGCTACAGCCCAGCAGGGAGGACAATAAGAAGTTCAAGGAGATGGTTCTAGGATGCCAGTAGAATGAGCTTGACCGATGCCTCAACTGTAATAGATGGCAAGAAGCATGATGGCTAGTAAACTATCTCTTGAGTTAAGGTATACGGTCTGGGCATATGCTCCACACTAGCACCTCCGGCACCCAATGTCATCATCCTGAACTATATCTTGAAGCTTGATACCGACTTGATGAGCCCTGAATTAACTAGGGACGATAAACAAAGATGATAGTAGTTTTGCCATGCACTTGTTCTGTATAAACATCGATAGTGATGATCGCGGGAAGAAGCTTCACTCTACACACTGTCTACACTGGAAACAGGTCTATAAGATGTTCTCAGTGAGTTTTCTTAGGGATCGAGTAACTTCTAAGAAGAACGCGGTTCAGATGAAACCACGAAACCAACCTGGTCAAGGACATATCTCAAGACAAACTTTTCAAAAAAGAAGAAGCGTGTGCGCCCACGTTATACCATACAGCCTACGCGACCGATTAACAAGCTGCAAGCTTACAGAGAAAGAGATCGCTAATGAAGAGGCCAAGAAGTGTGCCGACGACAAGTGTGGAGTGCCAGCTCACGCCTGATGGTTACTGGAACGGAATACATTCTTCTGCTTTCTACACATAACCTTGATGAATGTGACAAGTGTGAGAACATCATCGACTGGTACACCAAGGCATATGACAGCAAACCAGACATTAAGCAAATATGAAAAGTTTACCGGATCCAGTCCCCTACTCATTAATGCATACTGCATTGTATATAAAGTTCGTGCATTGGTTGATATACTGGTTCTGAGCCCTACATATCCGATCACTTTGCTTTGAGAAAAAAATTCGAAGGTAGAACACAAACAAATCATCCTATATATGCAGATAAGTAACCATCAGCGAGCGACACTATGACTATAGACTTTGAAACATGATAGCCTACGATCGCAAGATAATCACGCAAGCTGTAGAGATAAAAACGACTCAAAACTATGACATTGCTGTTGATATGAGTAACCTACTCTTATTAGGTATCCCACTGCAAGAGTCCGTGCTATAAAGGATCATCAGCGAAGATATTGAATTTATACTTGTAAACAAGAAAATAAAGATCACTGACTGGACGAAGTTCCGCCCTAGCGACGAATATGTTAGTCCTGACTTAACTAAGGTAGACTTATTTTAAGCTATTTTTTTTCCAAGAAACTATGTATATTGAAGACATGATGCTGTAACAAAAGAACAAGTAGAGAAGTGGTTAGCCAATGGGGTACTAGAAACCACTTTAAAGACAACATAGCACCTGAAGTTTGTCCACAAGATGTAAAGACTACTACAGATAAAGCTGTTAAGAAACGTCGATCTCTGAATCGAACCTTATATATTAATAGGAAGTCGAAGCCCGAAGGCTTTCAGAAATCATCTTTAAAGTGACGCATGAAAGGTAGTGCCGAAGTAGATACACATATAATGCGGTTGTAAAATCAGTCTAGCGTATCCAATGTATACGAGCGCAGTAAAAACGTTCAGACAAAGAGTGTAAGGAAGTCTGACGACACTACAGACTTAAGAACACGCAAGTGGATTGTTTACAAACTACCTTTGTTCTGGAACAGCAGAAAAAGGAAATATCCTCGCATGGCTCACGCAAAACCATAAGCGGAAGCACCAGACACCAACTGTGACTTAAGAGTATATATTTTATCAGACATGCGCAGACTGTGATCTCAATCTAAAGATTCGCTCTGCTTAAGGGTGTGATGTAAGATGTCCCATGGCGTGAGATCATCATTGATCTTGTTGACCTGCCCAAGTCCGAGCACACGGGCAACCATCACGTGTCCCACTTTTTCGATAAGAAGTCAGTGTATCCATCAGTTCATCTACTAGAATATGAAAGTACTCGACGTGGCAGCATTATGTTTCCAAGTCGTTACTGACCACGGATGGCCGGGTTTTACGAGTTTTAAAAACGGTAGCGAGTTCGGTGATCACGCAACCGGATTATTAGTACTTGTATCAGGTATGTACCATAAGAAAGGTGTCCCATATATACAACAAACACAGGGCGCAAACGAGACGCGCTATAGATGACTTAAGTTCTTCGTTCGTACTGTATTATCAAATAGTGCAGATGTCCGTACCAAGATGAACGAGTGTGCTGATCCCGTTACGAGAACAACATCCTCTCACCATTTTTTTGTGGCAGATATAGTGAGCTACAGATACCTTACAACATGGATTAACCTGATCGCCTTAAGTTGCCAGGGCTTGAAGCAGAATAGATGGAACAAAACCAAAAAGATAACAGAGGATCAGGCCGATGACATAGAGTTAATATACGTCAACGTAATTCCGATGCTACTGTTATGATATCTAAATGGATAGGGCCATATATAATCACTGTTGCGGACACGAAAAGTGGAACCTATGAGGTAAAAAAACCCCGATGATTCTAGTGCTCTTAATATAGGCACTAGTCGCATACCGACTGCAGAGATTGTCTTGCATGAACACACATCGACATTGAGTCTGCAGATGTAGTCGGCGTGTGCAGTTTAGGTAATAAGAAATGGGAGGATCACAAATTCATAATGCTGATCTGTCATTCAAGAAGTACAAGAATGTGAAAGTTATACTTAATTGGATGCCATTGCATCGTATGAATACAATGAAGAGACTCAGTGACGGCGAATGAGGGCGACAGTCGTGGCTGAAAATGAAACAATTATTGAGGTGAGCGATGAATTAGCTCGAATGAAAACGAGTATAGCTTCGGAGTTAACACATATGGAAATATATTTATGCCGATGCGCAAGACCTATGGTAAGTTCATGGATACACCATTGCAGACGCCGTATTAGATTTTATCAGCGTATACTTCAACGCAAATGACGAACCTGATGAACTATCAATGCTCTTTAGTGATCGTTGTGAAATTAAGGGCACCGAGCCGGAGCGTGTGAAGCTCGGATATGATCGCATATCGCCTCTGTAGGATTGGAAGGCAAAGTGGTATTGTCGTTTTGATATCATCGATGCTACACCCATTAACACCGAGAGACTCGGAAAATAGATTAGGAGGGCATTTTATCAGCGTAAACTTCAACGCAAATGGCGAAACCGATGAACTGTCAATGCTCTTTGGTGATCGTTGTGAAAACTAGGGCACCGAGCCGGAGCGTGCGAAGCTCGGTCATGGTAATGACCACATATCGCCTCTGTAAGGTTGGAAGGCAAAGTGATATTGTCGTGTTTGATATCATCGATACTGCACTCATTTACATCGAAAAACTCGGAAAATAGATCAGGAGGAAGAAGAGGCGCTCTGTGGATCTAACATTTCAGAGAACGGTGTAGGGCCCGTCGGTCTATCCTTCATCCCAGCAATGCTGGTAGTCCTGTATAAGGTTTCAGGCACCGCTTAGATTCTGTACAGTTTAAATCGAATTGGAAATACTGCATTTAAATTTCAAATCGAATTTGAATTCGACTACATATACCACAGCAAAATCACAGTATGCTCGAGCCCAATTAAATGTGTGTAGCAAGCATGATCGTTACTCTCCAAAACCGCATATCAAAAATCAATTCTATTATTCGTACTGGTTTGATATGTATCATTTTTTTTTGCCATGTACGCTACCTATAGACTGTGGCGATAATTTCATATTTGATAACTCTACAACTAAATTCAATTTAATGGCTAGCAGAAAAGACACGACACAGGGTTCATACAGACAAAGACAAGCTTTACAACGGTTTTACCCAAAGCAGTATAGACAACCGATGGTAGTTGAGTGATATGGTGCAAATCCGATGTATATGCATCGAAACAGACCTTAGCGGAAAAAGTGAGAACTTGGGCTTCATCTCGTTTGGAATATTGGTGAAACTCTTTATTTTATAAACAAATCCATCCCCGAACCAGGAATTCAATCAATAACGTTGAATTAACAGCATAGCCACATATCAGATTTAACTGTGGTGTTCAAGGGCGGACTTTAAGACTTGTGCGAATTGATAACAGTCAGTGAAATTATTGTACATCGGAACTGGCGCGATTCTGATCACATCGGGCTCCTGTGAACGTAAAACATGGTTGAAAAAGACGGTTAATTTCTAAAATTCCAAACAGGAAACAAAGAACAGCTGAAGATAGCAATCACATGCCCATTTGCCTCCTCTGAAACAAATAGTACGATAAATATTTATTACAGAGTAAAAAATCGTGCCATTCTTGTTTACGATGATGCCGAGGCTAGCACGCGAGATCAGACTATAGTATCACCTGAAGTGGGCATAGCGAATATGAGCTAATTTATGAAGTGTGCAACGAAAGCATACATACATCCAGATAGATGTGCGACAGGTATATACCCGCACATGTTGTACCTAAATAGAAAGACACATGCATAATGCATACATGCAATTGAACAATGAGTCCGTGACTATATGTACAACTCAGACAAACATGGAAAATATCAAGGGTGTAAGCGACTGCCGATTGCATATCATTATGCATTAAACACACATCGCTATCGATGTATGTATTCCAAGTCTCACGCAGATACGAAATGTAATAAGAACATTTTTTTTACACGGGAATTATACTTGACCACAGACAATCATCCACATTAATACCACTATTCACGTGAGTGGTCTAAAAAGGCACACAAATCCATTGTATAACACATCTTGAGGTTCTGTTACTAACGTCCTGGTATATTTGCCCACACTGGCTAACCATTTCTTTACAAAGTAATCTGTTCAAAGGTGAACGAAGACAAAGATAAAAAACATAGGTGACTCACATACCCGAAGGTCGCAGACGACACCGGAATGCTCCAGAAACTCAAAAATGGGACGCACTGGCACCTTGCAGAATAAAGACAGTTGACATCCACGTTTCGTCCTATCTGATGAGGTCAACGACTTGATATTTTCCTGGATAGAGCAATTTTATTGGTAATACTTTAAAACTGAATGATAAATAGTTTGATAGAGACAAGCGAATCAGAAAAATGACATTTTGATAAACAAAATACCGTGCTATGCATGAAGTAGAACAACGCGTCTGTCTTAGCATTGGATACTGATATACCTGTACAATAGGAATTTTCGACAACAGCAGCTCGAGATAGCCAGTTAACATCACCGATTTAGCCCTCAAGTCCTTCATAGAAGTCATGTTGAAGACATTTAACGAAGCTCTCAGGCTCACAACTTGTAGCATCGGGGGGTTGGACATCGCGTAAGCGGCAGCATTAGAGATCTTGTCCATCTCTGTGGAACAAAAAATGAAGGCATGTAAGTCACAACGCAGAGACATACTTGCCGTTTGCACAACCAGTACATAAGTAAACAGTAGAAGACGGTACTTGGCTTGCTCGGCTTTAGCCCACACTTATGTCTATCCATGGCATCATATAAGCAATACACTGCATCCACGACTACATGTACCGAACACACATACTAACCTCAGAGCGGCTGGCAACAACACATTCACATACCGTTATCCATTTTAAATCGAGTTTTGAGGTTGTGACTCCACCAGCCGGTCAGCCTGGGAAGCTCGGGATTCGAATGGTGCCTCGAGTGCACAAAGGCACCAGCTATACCTCCAGGGCCTGAGTTCAGGTACTTGTACGTGCACCAGACAGCAAAGTCCAGATCCCAGTCGTGCAGCTGCAGTTCGATATTGCCTACGGCATGAGCTAGATCCCATCCAACAACGCAGCCCTGCGTGAACGGTAATGGAGACGACATCAGAATATATCGAATAAGATCGCGGTGTGTGCGTTTACTTTCCGAGGGTGCGCCAACAGAAATTGTAGAGTGTACTCACAATCAAAGACAAATCTTTTCGGCTGCATTCGAGAAAAATATTCGCCACATTTTGCGAGCAAGTAAAAACACTACCAAGATGACCATACAAGGTAAGTGTAAGTGTGAATGACTGCAACCAGCGCAAGCCTCGACTGTTACGAGAACAGAACTGCACTATACGATGCGAACAGACACGTACATTCATAATCGATCTATATCGGCGGCATAAATTAACATATTGATTAACCATCTTTCTTATAGGCTGGCAATGAACAGAAAATCCAACACACAGGTCAATCCACATACCATCTGTCTGGCGACTGATGTGATGGCTTTCATATCGAACGCATCTCCTAGATAATACTGGACACCCGGTAGCAGCACCAGCGCTATATCATCGCCATGCAATTTGATTGCTTCAATCAATTTGGCATTTCCATCGACGCCTGTAAAATAGTATAGTAGACACGGGTGCAGAACTTAGCATTGAAACTTTGCGTTGGCTCGCTCGCGCCGAGAGTAAGGTAAACTAGCCATATAAGCAAGATCAGATTTAAGATGGTTCGGAAAATGTGGGTAGAGCCGAGTGCTTCGAATCAATCTGTGACTTGAAATGCTACCTTCTGTATCGACGAGAATGACGTCAGTATCCGGATCATAACCGCGTGATGTGACCTGTTCAGTATTATAATTGAGAGAAAGAGATAGTGATTTGAGTGAAATTTATGAAGTTCAACAACTATTTCTATTCTGTGACATTGAAAAAGGTTGCAGTGAATTTTATACTCGAAAATCAGGACGAAAAGACTTCCAAATAGATATACAGACGTGAAAAAGGAGCACAGAAGCACAAATTTACAATCAAGGTTTCGTAACTATGCAAAGCCCCCACCTGAGAGCGCACAGCGTAGTGATCAGACGGAAACGCCTTGTTCTCAATCAGAATCTTGCATCTCGAATCAGTGGGGGTGTAGAACGATGCCAACATAAGGTGCAGATTGACTGTAAGCGTATTCATGATCACGACCTCGGACTCATCCGCGCCTGCACAATGTTCAATTGTTATCGGAGTAGTAAAGTCAATATTGTATCTCGTAGTATGCAGAGAATGAAAAAGCATTAGGGAATGATTTAACACCACCTTCTATTAACATACATTGAAAAGTCAAGAAATAAAGCAGCAACAACATACCAACGATCTTGGCCATGTCACCGGCTGATTGCTCGGCGATGTCGACCCACCGTCTCTCTGAGTCATCGAAGTGCCCCTGTACACCCCTGCAGTTTAAGGCCATAATAATGATATCAAAAAGTGGGATGCAGTCTCTTCAGACGCGCTTCTAATACAAGTGACGCTAGGTAACAGGAGGGAAATCGTCTCGTAGGCAAGATTAAAAATCTAGTGATCTACATATAGAGTACTACATTCATGATGCAGAGGCCGACAGAAGAGAGCCGGACACCCGGACAAATCACTACCACTGAACGCGCTAATGTCATTTTTGGCCATCATGTGAAAACTCTAGCAACAGCCCCCCTTGATAAGCTCCCCAAATTGTGCATATGACCCAGAAAGATACTTTTGCATGGAATGGGCACACAAACTGAAAAAAGCAAGGCAATAAAAACATATATCGTAGTTACCTTCTCTGCCATTTCAGTAGCTCCTCGTTAATTAGTGGCTGAGTCCCCTTGGGCTGCAACCCTAAGCTGTTGCCGCACAGGTAAATACATTCCTTCTCCCACTCACTGTCTGGTATCATATCCTTTCGAACTGCATGGTAAGCGGAATGCAAACTAATGATCAGAGAGTGCAGTGCCATTTCAGAAGCACTTGGAAGATGATGTACGCGGGGCCATCATCAGCTAGAGGTACTTGCAGTATTCGTGTGTAGCTGACCAATTTCACATATAACGGAGGCTAACTTGAGCGATTGCCATTCCTTTCCCAGCATATAACTCACTCGCAAGCTGGATCTATACACAGCAGGATGCCGAAAAAAAATAGCTGCATAGATCAGGACGTGCGGTACGTTGAGGTTTGACCGCACGAATGAGTATATGCGTATACCTATAAATACACAATTGTCGATCATCGATTTGTGTATATACCGATTGCGGGTGATAGATATATGTACACCCTCAAACCGACTTTAAAGAGTTTTAATTGTAGCACGGTAGTATAGCACAACTAGCACAACATATTTATCCTACATCATACGCTTGTAAACAATTGCTTTCCCACCAAAAGCTCAAAGATCTATACCTAAAACTCAAGCCTTCTACTGGATTTGTTTGTTGAACATGCGATATTAACAGAATCTCTGCAATTATAGAAGAAATATCATGCGATATAAAGGACATCCAACTGCACCAACCCATCAACGATATGTGAAATGAAGGGCAATTCGTCAAACTTCTCCTGGCCATTATGCATCACACTGAGAAGACTGTGTCACATGTATCTGTTAGTGTCATAAAACGATTTCGGCAACACAGTTATCAACCAGAGAGTTCATAAAGTTTGAACCGCACTAGTTACATCCGATGTAAAATACCTCAACACACCTTCGTACAGCCCTGAATTCTTGGGGATGTGATATTCCGATCTCAAGTGCGCAATGGAGTCATCTCTGTTCAACAACTCAGCGAACTCCTTCGAGTTGACCTCCAAGCCTGCTTGATTCGCTCGCTGGTTCAAAACTGCGTGCGATGCGTCTGTTACGGCTGTATGTTGTCAACCAATCAGGGATGCGATTAGCAAACAGTCCAAACAAAGTGCCACACAGATGTTTAGAAAGAGGAACAGAATTTGAAAGTGCAAAATTGCAATTAGGTCTTCCACTTTCTATAAGAACACTAATCTCGTCCATAGTTAATCGTGACAGGGAGCCCACACGGGAAAAGACAACACATGACATCATAGCCTCTCCCTTCTTAGAATGATACATTCGCATGCGCTTGAATACACCACTTGAAATAATCAGCGTTTTTGTATACTAAATACATTCGAAGGAAGGTCACAAGTGGACATAGCGGAAACGATACGAATCAGCGTCTACTGAAGCATACTGCGCGGCCACTCATCTAAATTCGAGTACACTTACCCATGATGATGTGGTTGATAAGCGGAAGTCCTTTGCTTTTTTTTTGGAAGTGTTCTCTACGGGGTTCAGCTCGTAAATGACGCCCAAAAAACACAAGCAAATACCGATCAAATCTTCAAGGACCATACTTTTTGCAAAACCTGCGTGACAGTCTTCGAGTGTTATTTTGGTGTCATGACGAATTCAGAATTGATGACACTCTTTACGAGATTGTAATTGGGTATGACATGTGTGGAAACTACGTATTTAAACGAATAAAAAGTGATTATTTTGCCATAGAAGACGACGTATACTTAGAGATCATTGGTTGATCATACATCCTTGAAACACCTTTTCTACACGTCTATTGGTGATAGATTCTATTTTTTTATGCGTTATGCGACATGCGTTATGCGACATGCGTCTCTGCTTCTGCGGCGGCCTGGGAGGCTGCGTGGCTGCGGTCGCTGCGCGTGCACGTCACATGTCTGATCACTCTGATGTCACACAGTCACAGTTCACACTATTTAGTATTTATGTATGTATGTACTTCACACGTTACAACCTGGGGCTGGAGGGGAATGGGGCCCTGGGGCCCTGGGAGGCTGGTGGGTGGATAGAAAGGGAACTGTTTACGGGAAGGTTTCAAGGTATTCCTAAACACACACTCTCTAGTCTCTACTAGTCTTTGTAGTCTCTACTCTCTACTACTCGTAGAGAGTAGAGAGGCACTACTTTAGCTAAGAGAGAGTATGTAGAGTAAATAGAGAAACTAGAGAGAGAGAGAGGGCTTCACTGTCGATCGGGGCCAGGGCTAAAGGGACGCCAGGGCCGCAGGGGCCGGGCGACTGATTTTTTTTTTGTCGCAACAGCGCCATGAGTCCCATGACACTTACTCTCACTCTCTCACTCACGAAGGACTAGAGCGTATACATATAGTCCATTTTGTTTTTTCGTTCTTACACAAGCTCAAGCGTCAAGAATGCTATGGCGTTATTTGATTCCCTACTTTTCAATCTATTTAGATGATTATGGGGGTTTTTTTAACAATGATAACTTAAAGTATGTACATACATCCTTTCTTTTAATTTCATAGTGCTCCATAGATGGTCTCCAACTCTACTCCACAATTCTACTATATACTTGCATCCATGTATACTTATGGTGATATAGAGAACTATTTGAAAACTTCTAATGATGTACATCCTTAACTGGTTACCATGTATATATTATATACACCTCTGTACGCACCAGAAGCTCGATTCTGCTTTTGATCAGTGAGTGTTTCCACGATTCTATGAGAATCTCACTATACACCTGCATCGATGTATCCCTACAGTGTTGTAGAGTACCATTTAAAAGCATCTTATGCTGTACTTACTTAGTTACCATGTACACATCATATGCACCTCTGAGCGCACCAGAAGCTCGATTCTACTTCTGATCGGAGCGTGTTTTCACTATTCTATAAGAAGCTCACTATATACCTGCATCAATATATCCATATAGTGTTGTAGAGTACTATTTAAAATCTTCTAATGATGTACTTTACATATCACATACACCTCTGTACACACCAGAAGCTCGATTGTGTTTCTGATCAGTGCCTGTGCCGGGTGGCCGTGCGCGACTGCGCGCAGTGCTATAGTTAAGTATTAAAAATATGTACTCGACCGACTATAGTTAAGTATTTAAAAAATATTTACTCGACCGACAGTCCGACAGTCTGTAGACAGACCATAAATTTTAGATTTAGTCGGCTTTTATTCTTTTATTTTAATATAACACCAATAAAAAAATAGATCGTCTCCGCTGAAAACACAGTTGGTTTAAACTGGCCAATGAGTATGTATTTGTTTTAACTAAAAAATGAGTCCGTCTTGATTGTTGAATACTGGTGGGGCATTCCCGTAAAAGTATAATATAGCGGCATGAGTTGGACGTTGGTCCCCGACTCCCCGCTGACAGCCTGACACCCCTGTCAAATGCAAACATATACTGCAAATGGTAATATGTCATGTGATATATATATCTAGGTAAATAAACAAAGCCTTTTCGTTGTACATGGGTATGTAAATATTTATTTTATATATGTTGTAATATCTTCCGTATATAATTTAGTCATCAGCTGCTATTGCTATAGCAACGATTACAAAACAAGGTAATACCCTGATCATTTGAGAAATTAGGCTGGGATGTTGTCACTGAAGTCGGGCCTCAGGCTCCAACACGCATTCGGTTCAGGTAAGCCAGTTTGCGATAACTGACAAAGGATTCATGATCATCCTTAGGTCGCTTTCTATAAGGTAGCAAAATTGCGCGAACATCCACGTATGCTATATATTATCAAGTCCTTGATTTCTTATCAGTACAAATCGATTCAACATATATTCAATTCCGTGGTAAGGGTTCATATTGCACGGTGCATTTGTTGCCGTTCAAATAAAGTTGCTGCAATTTTTGTCCACGGTCAAGTCTCATCGAAAGTGTGCATACGTGCACACATACATTCGTGTCATGAAGAAACCAATTTCGAAAAATAAAGCTGACTCCAATCGTAGCGTAGATACAGCAAAGATGATACTGAGGATGTATTTTTTCTTTCTTAAAATATTTGTGTATATATACCAGAACGGTGAATGGGATTATGTGAGCTAAGAGAATACACGTGGTCACTTAGGAGTGAGTGTCTCAAATGTTTACACTTGATATTAGTGTGATATCTGAATATTTTAGCACGTCTGTGTTCGAGAGTTTAGCGAGTGTGTATATAGGTTTGGCAGTTAAAACGTCTGTATGTGTTTTACTCATAGAAGGGTGATAGATACTGTCGTGTTTGAGTACACTAGTCGGTCTCATGTCGATAAATGCATGTTGTATGGTTTTATTTCCAGAGAACTGAGTATACCACATTTTACAATTTGGAATATGAAACTTCTCGCGAGACAGCTAGTGGAACGATGCATTTAGATGTACCTGACCAAACATTATATTGTATGGCCTCACGAAAACATATTGTATTGCCTACAGAAGAATTTGTATGTCCGGCTGCCTAAATGAGAGTGAGTATGAGCATATTTACGGCATTAATGTGTTTTATTCTATGATATAATTCGTATACGATTATATGAATCTAGCGGTTTGCGGTTGCATATAACGTGCTTTTTGTTTGGGAAACCATCTGGCACCGCGTTTGAATTCACATTTGTATTCACATGTCTTCAGCATGAGAATCTATACGCATATCACCAAGCATAGCATAAGCATAAATTCTTCATACCCAGTTTATACCCAGTTTTAGGTTTTTTTTCTAAGACAATCTAGGCACACTTTATTGATATCATGGCTGTTATATGATACCATGTTGAATATGTTTCTCAACCTTATACCCAGGGAGCGTCTACGCATGCAGACGACTAGCCTCAACAACTGCCATTCCATGGCCCACATTTACAAAACAGCTTTTGTATCACCGCAATGGTGCCACCACAAACGTCCTACAGTAAGTACGCAACGCTGAGATTTACATTTGCTTCACCATGTAGCATTGTAGCTAGTATGATGCAAGCAGTAGCCATAAGCTGGTCGCTCTCTTTGTGAGTGAGTGACAAATGGCGTACACATCCGCCATGTGTCGTACATATAACTGCTATACTGCGTGTTACATGATGAGTCGTGTGGTATGGAGAGTGTCGTGACAGGCCGGCGAGTTGTATGGTTCGTGTAGTATTGTCGTATGGCGAATAGCGTTTCCATATAGTCTGTACTTTCGTGTGTCGTATCGAGTTTGAATCTGTCGTATGACATGACCGTTTTGTATGTCGGATGGTGTGGCGCTCGGCATCATATGATGAGCAATGACATATGTCCTACACAGTGGTGTAAATGTGTCGTACGGCGTGTCGTAGAGTGTATTGTTTGGTCTGTCCTTTGCATTGTGCATTGTCACGTTGTTGGACTTTCGTGGTGCATGTCACATTCTTTGGCATGTCATATCGAGGTATCGCACACACAACCTGCTCTTCGACATTACGTGTGAAGCGACACAATTGTGTGTCGTACTGTAGTGTCCCGCAACGAACGACGTGGCGTACGTCTTGTCGTACATACTATCATGTAGCCGTTCGTATCGTGCTGTATATGTATATCGTGTTGCAAATATACTATATTACGTGCCGTGTACCATATATCGTATGCCGATGGTGACGTCGCTTGCTATTATTTGTCGTACGATAGAGTAGCGTGCATTGTGTCACATTAAGTGTCGTGTGGGAACCAGCGCTCCTACGCGAGTTATACCGTGTTGCATTGTCGTGCGCCAGGTAGAATGGCGATACATGCATTTGTCTACAAAGTCTCGCGCACTGTGATCCATTGTGGACCGTACACACGACGTGGCGTACTCGTACTATACATATAGATCCCTATGTCCTACTTGTGCCAGGTCTTAGTCGTGTGTACTATTCATATAGATCCCTATGTCCTACATGTGCCAGGTCTTAGTCGTGTGTACTATTCATATAGATCCCTAACTTCTAGATGTGCCAGGTCTTAGTCGTGTGTACTATTCATATAGATCCCTATCACCTAGTTGTGCCAGGTCCTAGTCGTGTGTACTATTCATATAGATCCCTACCTCCTAGATGTGCCAGGTCTTATGCGTCCAGTGCCTTCGTGTGTACAGTAGATCATTACGTTCAATGTGTCAATGCGGGTGGAACTAATCCCGGGGGTTGGACCGGTTTTTGAACTGCAATATTGGCGATCTGGCCTGGGTATTTCTGGCGATCCTTTATACACGGCCTGACCAATTCTACTGGTTTGCGTCATTATTAGCCTGTCGGTGGTGTTGTACGCTATGTTTCGCAGAGGCGCTTAAACAGTGTACACTGTCACATGTAGTGTTGCTGAGCGTGCGCCGTGTATGTATACCCATCCTGTTTCTTGTATCTCCAGGTGCCATCTGTGCCACACCCAGACCTCTGGCCACTCGCGATTCTATTTTATGTCTTGTTTTATGATAGTACACATAGCATGACACACGAAATGAACTGAAGCATTTGGTGTGCAACATCCACAGGCTCGAGAAGAACAAGCTGCCAGAAATTCAGGCGAGTGATGTTGGGGTGGCTATGCTTCGGTCTCCCGTCAATCCTGCAGATGTCAATGCCGTCGAGGGTGTCTACCCTATACGACCCCCTATGCCTGCAGTAGGTGGCGGTGAAGGTACGCACGTTTACTTTGACATGTATGCGATAGATAGGTTTCCCACACATTGGGATTTCAATAGTGAGATATATGTAATAGATTACGAATGAAAATGCTTACACACATCCAAAAGCCTACGTATAACAACTGTTTCAGCAAAGCTACATAGAAAGCCATGTCTATGACTAGGATGCGTGCTGTCATAACTCACAAGCGGATGTAATCACTTATAGCACACTAATTACTTCCTCTTTGGCACGGACGAAGCATCTCATCCTCTGCCCAGCTAGCAATTATCGGCGAATGCAGAGTTTGTCACAAACACTATTCGAATACCATACCAATAGCCTCATCCACTACATAAGTTATCCCCAACGTGTTCAAAATATTTTACATAGCCGTCTGATAAGTAACAATGCTCCGTTGTTTTCTGTGAAGGCGTCGGTGTGGTGGTGAAGGTGGGCGAGGATGTCACAGATCTTAAAGCCGGAGACTGGGTTATACCGAGGGCCGCCGGGGCTCTTGGTAGGTGAGAGTTGAGCAATCGGCGAGTACTTGAGTTTCAGGTGTATGTGTGTGTTTCTATAGTGGTGGCAACACCAGTGGTTATTCGTGTATGTATAAATAGTGTATATGAATTGGCAGACTGATATCAAGTACAAGGTATGACTTGTATGCGGCAGCTACAATTATAAACCGTGTATGCATGTACAAGGGGTTGAGATCTCCATTATTTCTGATACGAACGGAGACGCAAGTTGAATTCACAGATAAAACTAATCTTTATGCATATAGTCTAAATTGGTGCATCAATAGCCACGATATACACACGTATACAGACGAAAACATGATTTCTAAATGCCGTATATATTATATATCTTATATACTTAAATAAATACACACACACACACACACACACACACACACACACACACACACACACATTACACACACACACACACATATATATATATATAGATGTATATATCTTAATATATATATATATATATATATATATATATATATTTATATCTTTATATCTTTATCTATATATATATATATATATGGTTTGTATGTATGTATATATATATATGTATGTATGTATGTGTTTATATATATGTATATATGTACATATATATATGGATGCATGAGTATACTTTTAAATAACTCTAGTAGGTGCAGGTGTTGTGTCTTTGATACAATAATACTATACATTCGAAACACACCGCGAATGGACTATATCGACCGAAGCCTTCGGTTTACACCTGAATGAACCTTATATCAATCAATTCATTTGATTGGATCTTCACAGGAACCTGGCAGTCGCATCTAGTCCACGCAGCCGATAACTTTGTCAAGGTCCCGAACGACATTCCGGTAAGCTTTTCGAAGCATATATGTCGTTCATTGTCACTCAATGTATCGCAATCGTAACGTTTTGGATAAGTCTCGTACTGTTCATGCTCGGTATAGAAGTGTGTGGCTGTTCAAACGTATCTCACGACAGTCTGCGCGCGTGTCTCTACTAAAGAGTCGGCATGTCTCAAGTATGCTTTGGGTTCTCATGGGCTTGACCGCATATGCCACTTCGTGCGCACTCACCTGGAATTTGAATGTTGACTTCACATCACAAGGTGATTGACTATTTGCGTCTTGCTACGCTTTGTCTGCCCCTGGGCACCCCATTCTAGTGCAATCATGGTATAAAATGTGACACATTTGCAAAGTGATTCGCTCTTAAATAGCAAGACACTGATACTTTCTAGTCATCTATATACTACAATCGTTCTAGTTCACTCGTGGAGATAGCGTGATAAACAGATTCGTGTTGTGTTTGACCCCATTAGGCCTAGTCGTATTCGCCCCTGTGTATTGCGCTCTGACTCAACTCGTCTCATGAATAATTCTACTTCGTGGGTTTAAACCCTAAAACCCTGACAACTCTACAACCCAACCACTATTAGGCTGAATATGCGTCCATCTTATCGGTCAACCCACCCACGGCATTCAGAATGCTGGAGGATTTTGCTGACTTGAAGGAAGGTGAGTGGCTCATTGTGTACAAGTATACACACAACCTGTAGATTGAATATTAAGATGTACACACTTATCGTCGATAACAAGCTCATCTTGTGTGTATATGCATGGAATACACATGAATGTATTGCTGAATAAGGTTTTGTAGTTCTCAATATATATACGTGAAGGCTTTGGTGCGTTTATGGGTATGTACACCAAAATACTCAGCTGTTGGATCGCCTACATATGCACATACTTCCCATTGGCGGTATGGCAAACACGTCTACCGTAGCATCGTTAATATTCACCCACATATGGATTCACTCCACGAGCAGAAATTACACATAATCAAGACGTACACGTGCATACGAACGTATGTATTAGAATATGGTGGCCAAGGTCACATTTATTTTCTACATACTTGAACGCAATGCCGTGTTTTGCATAATCATGAGTACATTTCTGCACGTTGTATAGTAAAAAACGCTCAATACATGCACGTGTATACGACCATATACGTGGTGCCTGAAGAGGCAAATATTCTTATACACATAAACACAATGCCGTATTGTACGAAATCATGAGCACATTTCTCCACTGTGCATATCTACGAATGCTCAATACCTGTACGTATACACGTGTGACCATGCACAGGGGATGTAGTAGCCCAGAACGGGGCCACCTCTGCCGTGGGGCGAGCAGTGATACAGATGTGTGCTCTGAAAGGCGTGAAAACCATCAACCTCATCCGTGACAGGCGAGTTTCAGCATACCCCGAAGCGCACGTGTTTGTTGGTCTGTTTCCATTTCATAGCCGTTTAAGAGTAAAAAATGTTTATGCCTTACCATTCTGGATATATGCAGTGTATGAAGGCTCGGATTAGCCATTTATTGCCAGTAGCTTCGAGACCTTAATGCGAAACTGGTCTACTGAGAATACGGATTTACCTTCGAAGGTTCAATGTTAATCTGCATGTATATATTCTGAACTTATTAATGCTGTTTTTCATAAAACAGACCTAATATCGAAGAGGTCACCGCAGATTTGAAGGCGCTGGGTGCGACTTATGTCGTGACCGATTCGAGCGCACGACTACCAGAAACGAGGGCAATGTGTAAGTAGACTAGTGGAATTTATCTCTTTTTCAATCTATCACATCGTCCCTATATACGACTTTAAGATATACCTGTATATATCTGGAGGCACACGTGTAGGGGGCATGGGCAAATGTAGTGAGGTAGACGGGTGTGTCTGAAGTCCCGGTTTCGTGTTCATCCGCTCCGTACATATATACAACACGTACGCGAATATGTATGCTTGCTGTCTGTTAATAACTGTTGGTTACATACTTCTAATAGAAAGATACATCTCCACGTTGCGGTTCCAAGCAGGTGTATCGTGTATATCTCTACTGAGCACATCTCTATCCTCAATAATAGTCCGCGTACGCCTGCAGTGACAAGGGGGCACCTTGAATAGCTATGTCGTGAATGCTTGGAGTCGGCATCTATACCCAGACTGTGTAACGCCTCCCATAAAGGGATCACGCTACCAATTGAAACAGTGCACAAGAGATTATCGCATATTCGGGCGCAAATACGAGGGACGCTAAAGATGTGTGTTTTATATTTGTTTTATATTTTGAATAGTGTATTAACGGTATGCTCGTACTGCCAAATTGCTCCACCTACCTGCGCAGCAAAAATAATATAACTCAAGACGCCACCACTGTGTGCAAGTTAACGGTACACTTGAGATAATGACAGTACCAACCCCCACACTATGTGTCTGTGCTCCTCACCTCCACTCTCGCGTATCCATCCATACAGTGAACTGTGTTTCTCACCTCCACTCTCATCGTATCCATCCATACAGTGAAGAAGGAGAAATCGGCGAAGCTGGGACTCAACTGCGTGGGTGGCAAGAGCTGTGCCCAAATCGTGCGCTACATGGGGTATGTAGTTGTGTGCTCGCTCGCGACAACTGACCTGGTCTATATGGAAACCGGTTGTATTACTGAATGTGGCGAGGGAAACCATAGACGTACACGCACTGCAGCTCACAAGCACACACACGCATGCGGGGCAGCCCACAGCCAAGGGATATGTACCGCAAGCATATGTACACTCACATATCACTGCTGATATATATGCTTGCAAGCTTAATAACCAGAGCAGCAAGCATTAATACGCACGAATACTATACGCCCCAGTCAGACACACGCGGAAACACGAAGACACATCCGAAAGCATGCATACGAACTCATTGCCATGCCTATTCGCCACGGCTTGCTATGTGTATCTGCGGCGCACTTTTGTTTGTTGTCTTTGCATCTCTTGCACCGCCGACTTAGCTTGTGATGTATAGTATAAATAGCACTGTGTGATCTTGATTTCTCGTTGCCATACGCGACACTGTGACACGTGCACTGTCTCTCAGTCTGGCCTCACATCTGTTTGGTAAATTATTTTATATCTCAGTAGACGATGTGTATCATATCACCCGTGTTATCGTATACCGAATCATCTGTATATCGTCTAAGCGACCTGCAAATGTCCGGCGCCTCAAGTGAGTTGGTACTGAGTAGTCTTATACAATATATAGCAATGACGATATGATGTACGCCTACGTTTGCTTGCTCATATCGTTCGTTCATGTAAATACACTGAAGTTATGGTTATCAATGGCGGCAGACGTAAGATTTGATCGGCAAGCCCGTTGCTCTTGTAGTAGTGTACCACTGGTATTTGTGCATACTTTGCAACACACGAGCAAGACAAGACAGATGTAAAAATAGGTGCATCTATACGCATCTCTACGCATCTCCCACTTGTATTTGTACATACTTTGCAAAACGCGAGCAAGACAAGGCAGAGGTAAAAATAGGTGCATCTATACGCATCTCACATCATCTCTACAAATACAGAGCAATCAAAGACAGCATTGAGGGATTGATGTTCTCGTACAATCTTTCGGATTCAACCATACATCGCGATAACACGCTATATCTCTACTTGTCAGTGTGAGAGTGCTAGTCATCTATAGTGTGAGGTGTATTTTCACTCTACTGTTGCTGGGCGTAATATCGTAGGCGAGATAGACTCAGCTGCCTTTTCCTATCAGTTCTGTGCATTTTCACACCTTACAATTTTCTTTCCTCTACATTATGTATGTACTCACAACAACACACAATTGGTGCGATACAGCAACAACGGAGTATTGGTCACGTACGGTGGTATGGCCAAAGAACCGGTCACTCTGCCCACAGCGTCACAAATCTTCCAGAACATTAAGGCGATTGGGTTCTGGATGTCTCAGTGGTACACAGAGAGGGGCAAGGCCGACAGACTGCGCATGGTCGAAGACATAGCCGGTAAGTGAATTTTTGCATATTGTGTACACGTTTGATATGATCTTGCTGCCCTTTCATCCTCATGGGAAGGATGTTCGGTACAAAACTGTGTCGGTGCACAGAATCCGTCCGGCGTATCGGCTCATTTTCTTGCGCAGGTTTTCCAAACCAATCCCAACAACCGCAAAGTACCTCATTCAGTGTGTCCTACACTGATTCAACGCCCATGCGTGAAGCAACCTTCCATTTACTTTCAATGCGCCTCGACACAGGAATATAACAGTTTTCAGTATATATCATGCGTGTCAGAATCTTTTAATCAAAAGGATGGTGGCCTCGATTTTCGCTAAATATCGTACTATATAGCATAGTTTGTCTACCCGTGTAATTTGTTCATTTGAGCAGCTATCGCCATAGCACATCAATGTTATCTTTACTTGTGATCTATGATATAATCTACTTTACGCGTAGCTTAAGTGCAATATATATATATATATATATATATATATATATATATATATATATATATATACATACATACATACATACATACATACATACATACATACATACATTTACATACATACATACACACACACACACACACACACACACGCACACACACACACACACACACACGCACACACAATCGCACATCATATCACATCATCATTGTGCACATATATATATATAATTGTATGGCGTATATGTATATAAATGTTTATATGATATGCATCTAAATATATGTATATATATATAACATGTGCATATAATACATTACATGTATATATGCATATATATGTATATATGTATATATGTGTATATACATATATTAATATGCGTATATGCATACATGCATGGGTTATGGATGTGATATATGTATAGTGTATATATAATAATATATATATAATATTTTAACCTCATCATCATCAATCACCTCATCATCGCATGTATTATATATGTATATATACATAAATATATATATCTTTTATATATTAATTATATATATTATATATTTATTATACATATATATATATATATATATATATAATAATATAATAATATATAAATGTGTCATCAATAATACACATATCATATATGTGCGCATGTGCATCATGCACAATAACACTCATCACACGCAACAATCATCAATAATATCATATATATACATATATATATATAGTATATATATATAAATCGTGTGTGTTTAAAGACTGCACGCACAACATCACATCACGCACGCAATATCACATATCATCATATATCATCATCATATTATGTATATATATATATATATACATATGAAATCGGATCACAATACATGCACGCGTTGCGCACGCGTTGCACGCACGCACGTATCATCATCATATGGTTGTATATGCGTGTGCATAGTCATTTTATGCATGTTAATGTAACGTTATATACGTACGTACGTATTACATATGTCGTATATGTAATATATATATATATATATATAATATATATATGGCAATATATATATATATATATATATATACATTATGTATTTTACATGTACACATATATTGCATATTACATATATACGTACATATGCACGTACATACACACAGGTACAAGCGCGCGCACATCAATAATATATATATATATATATATATATATATATATATATATATATATATATATATATATATATACCAATCAATCATCACGCACACACACGCATCACGCACACACACCACATATAATCATATATATATATATATATATATATACATTACACATATTATGCTAACATACATATATGCGTGTGTATATACAAAGGCATATACATACACGTATATACATATATACATATACATATATAATCAATACATCATCACACACATGCGCACACAATACATCACACAATAAATAATATAATATCGTTTTATTTTATGTTTATATATTATATATATATATATATAATATATATATATATATATATATATTATATTATTATATATATATATATATATATATATATATATATATATATAATATATACGTGCATGTACATACGTACATACATGCGTACGTATGCATGCGTACATATATATATATATATTACGTCATATATGTATTGCATATATACGCACATAAACATACACACATACACGCACATGCGCAAAAACACACACACACGTACACGCACGTACACATACACGCGCACACGCACACACATATGTATATATATATGTATATACACCAAAGACACACATACACGCACACACAAAACAAACAAACACACACACACACACACACACACACACACACACACACACACACACATATATATATTACATGATTCGTCAATTATCGCATACTTCAATATTTGCTCGCTATTATGTCGTATTAATCTCATATTCCTGATTCGTGCAGATATGGTCCGCAGAGAGAAGCTAGTGTACCCGTTCGCCAAACACAACATCGATGATTGGAAGACAGTCATGACAGAGACTGGCACTGGTACGGCCAAGCAGATGTTCGCGTTCGACCCCCATAGCATTGCTGACTTAAAGTAAAATCGTGGGAAACCCGGTCATTGAGGATGACATAGGGTTTATCAGGACCTAACGAAGTTCACACACTACGCGAGGGTACTGCATCGACAGTCTATATCACCACTCCTAAAATACATATTATTAATTTGGTGCATAGCATTTTACGAGTACACTAAATCCACGTCAATAAAGTATTTCTTGACATGCACTACGGGAAAAGGAGTCTTGATGTATTTATATTTTCTGAATAGCACTTCACGAATACTAAAGTCACGCCAATAAATGGGGTGCGATACTTCACAATAGTATTGTGATCCCGAGCCAGATTAGCAGCAGGGTTCAAAAGTTGGGTTGTCAACTATACACTGCCGTAGGATCTATTCATCTTCTAAGTCTAATAACTCTGGCTCTTGCGAGAGGTATATATTCGTATCCTCCCAGCTCAAATCAGAACTGGAGATCGATACAATTCTTGTTTGTCGCGTGTAAAAATACATGGGTAGAGCCCCCATCGAAACCTTACTCTCTCCCCAATACTACATCGCAATTCTCATCAACAATTATTATCGATAGCGTTTAGCTATCACAAGATAATGATTATGCCCTATATTCTCGAGTCACGTTCTCTCTCGCTTTCAGAAAAAAGTTTTCAATGGACATTTACTCACTGATTGTTCGTACTTCGTTGTGGATTGTATGAACACATATGTACACACACACATATAAACACATATGCACACACACACGCACGTATATATATATATATATATACATAATATATATATATATATATATATATTATATTAAATATATATATATATATATATATATATATATATATATATATGTAATACAATATATAATATAATACAGTGTGATACTGTATGATAGAGTGTATAATATATATGCATATATATATATATATATAATATGACATGCACACACACACGCACACATATATATAATATATATATATTTATATAATATATTAACACACACACATATATATGTTTCAATGCACGCACGCACGCACGCATCAATAATATATATATATGTAATACTATATACGCACACACATGCGTACGTACACGGACACAAACACAGGACACGGACATCGGACGCACAGACACACGCGCCTGTATATGTAATATCAATGTGCGTAATATATAATATAATATTAATAATAATAA
>LUCW03000099.1:170000-180000 GCA_001586965.3 Sphaeroforma sirkka | reverse complement strand
GTGATCAGAAGGGTCTATCCCACAAATGAAATAAAAGCTGAACGTAAACGTATATCGGGACCCCGAGAGACCGAGACGACTGACGTGACCTCAAGACTCCGGTCTTCAATTTATACTGTATTACATATGTCTCTTACTCTGAGAGACTGTCAGTCTGTCAAAGACTCAGAGTGTCAACTCCATCTTTTTTGGGTTTTTTTTAATAAAAAAATATAACACTTTAAAAAAAAATTTAACAGAGTGTGTGTGTGAACTGTGAAGTCACTGAAGTGTGAAGTGTGAACTTGTGTGTGAAGTGCGAAGTCACTGAAGTGTGAAGTGTGAACTTGTGTGTGAAGTGCGAAGTCACTGAAGTGTGAAGTGTGAGCTTGTGTGTGAAGTGCGAAGTCACTGAAGTGTGAAGTGTGAGCTTGTTTGTGAAGTGTGAAGTCACTCACACACAAGAGAAGTCACAAGAGGACAGTCAAGTCTCACTGAACAAGAAGAGTGGACAACTGAACGCTGAACTGGGTGAACTGTCTGTCAAGAGGCATTTTTCACGTACCTGTATTATTTAAAAAGTCACGCTGTATGTATGTATTTTTTCAATACAATACGAACCAAAGCAAACAATAGGTATTTAGTTAGGTGCATACTTTAGCTAGTAGGGTTAGAGAGAATCTCTCAGAGAGCAGAGTAGAGAGAGTCGAGAGTGAGAGCGGAGAGACCCTCCGGAAAAGCTCAATACGTTTTGTCTACACGCGATATTCTTTAAACGTAAACGCAAAAGGTTTGTTTTTAAAAAAAAGCGTCCTAAAGTATATCGGGGGCAAATCGACTATGAAAATTTTCCAAATTTGCACCTGAGAAATCGACCTCTTTTTAAAATGAAAAGGCGCTTTGAAACTATTCACAACTGACACAAAGTGAAAAATAGAACAATTCGTAACAGTTAGGCCGCCTCAAAAAATGTACCTATTTGTAAACCCATAGGACTATACTTGGGATAAACTTTGATTTAAACGCTATTTTATTTTATTTTGCTTTTTAACGGGAAACGTAATGAGGTTAGCCCTGAGTACTCTCTCTCACTACTCTAGAGTGTAAATAGTACGAATTCCTTTTTGTTTTGAAAAAACAACCCAAATAATAATAATAGTAATAAAAACAAAAAAAGAATAAAATATTATGTGAATATCATATTCGTACAAATGTTATGTCGAAGGCAGTCAATCACACGCGAAGTAAAGAATGCATCATATATAGATATGGTTGATTTAAAAAAGTCACCTCGATTCCCTTGTCCAACTGGACCTGCCACCTTCGAACAAATACGTAGCGGGGATACGTGGTCGGCAAAATCACTGAAAGCACAGGACATAGTCTTAGTTAAGGAAACATGGAACAAGTCGCTGGCCTGGATTTCGATGGTTCAGGAGGCGGTATGTTTGAAGATAAGGGGTTATTTATAGTCGTATGGTGTTGAAAGGTAGAGTTCTTGACTCTGACATGTGGTTGTCATAATATAGAACTGATATTGACTTATTGTTTCACAGTGGGTGCAACGCGTTGTTTTAGAGATCGAGTGCGGCGATTCGGTCCCGTTCGGCAATTTCTTTCCTGTTATCGGGGACTATTTAATAGGTATCACCGATATTGCTGTGCGCGCCCTGGATGCGAAGACAGAAATTATTGCGCGAGAGTCCTACAGTGCGCTGCACCCTAATCCAAGTAGACGTTACCAGACATTCGAGGATTATGCTATGTTCTTCACTGGTAAGGACTTGTGTATTCTATTCAGTATTTTTTTATTGTGATATGATGATTTCTGTGAGGTCGGGTCTTATTCTATAATTTACATTTGTACATGGATTTCTCATTATTGTCACTTTGTGTTACTGAAGGTCTTGGTTGGACAAGAGAAACATGGGAAATAATTACTCGATCCTTCGTCTGGGCGTTAAAATCTCATGGTCCTTATCTCGACGTGGACGAACGAGAAGACTTAGCGCTCGGTGACAAGGGTACACTCAGTCGGTTCTTTCGATCACAAGTCGTCAGTCGTGCACTGTCAAGTATACAATTGGGTTTGCTCTCAGACGAGGAAGCATATGCTATAGACAATCTTTGTAAGGCTGAAGAACTTCATATGAAGGACCTCGGATTTGTTGTCACTCACACCAATAACCCTTGGGGAAGCACCGATGGACAAGATTTCGGTGTCGATTTTTTCCGCGATCATGCCGATCAGAGCGGGCTGACAAGTTTCTTCTTCTCTATTGTAATTATTGCCTGCGAGATGTATCAAGAATTTGAGCCAAGCATACCTCAGTTACAAAAACTGGGCGAGGAAGCAAAGCACCTTGGTAAGTTGTGATTCTTGTCTGCGCTTGAGCCCGACACGTCCGAAGTGCACGTGACTGTATTTTTTGTTTCGGTTAGCAACTATTCATCGACAATATATTGGCATGGCATACAGATGTTAGCAGCATAACTAACTATGCTTGACATGGGGTGATCTATCAAATTTTGCATCCTCAGACATACCATGCCATATGGAAAACAACATTGTGGGCTATGTAGCTAGCACACTGAACAGATCGAACCAATTTGACGCAATTGAAGAATGTGCTATATTCAAACTGATTTGGAGAGTGGTGCTATTTGTTTTGGAGCCTACGAGAGCTGCCGAATCACTCACGAAGAAAGCACATGACTGGGTTAAACAAATGGCATTCGAAAGGAACTGGGTGCCTGAAAGGCTAGTACAAAGACTCAGAGAGATTTCAGTGTCAATACACCGGACCGGATCATACGAGCACACAACCGAGGAAATCGAGTATGGTGCACAGGTGGCCTGGAGAAACAGCGCAAAGTGTGTTGGTCGCCTAGTGTGGGACCAACTAAAAGTTCGCGATAAGCGGCATGTGAGAGAATCTGCGGACATTTTTACTGAATGTGTCAGACACTTGAACCAGGCAACGTTAAAGACGAACATGGAGGCCGTTATGACTGTGTTCGCACCACGCAAAAAGAGCGAGTGTTGGGGTACCAGGTATGTAGAAAGTGCAATCGATTGTTTTTATGTGACTATGTTTTAATTGTATAGCGATGTGCCGCTCGAATAGCTAAATTTCATTCATATTGCGCTCAATATTAATATTTCCAGATTCTGGAATGCGCAGTTGGTGAGATTTGCATGCTATCGTGAAGAAAATGGCCAATTGCTGGGCGACGCAGCTAATGAAGAACTCACTGCACGCATAATGGAACTAGGATGGGAGCCACCCACACTCCGTTCCGCATTCGATGTTTTGCCGGTAGTGCTGCAGCATGAAGGTCAGACAACACCCGACATGTACGAGCTGCCTGAGATCTCTCAGCGTTTGGTGAATATCCAGCATCCGCATTATCCCGAACTGCGGGACTTAGGCCTCAAGTGGTGCGGAGTGCCGACAGTGTCCAACTTCAATCTCAGTCTTGGTGGCATAGACTATGTGTGTTGCCCGTTCAATGGATGGTTCATGGAGTCAGAAGTCACTCGCAATCTATGGGAAAGGTATGTTTTTTTGGCCTCTGCCGTTTGCTCCATATATGTATGTTTTCGTTATATCAATATCGTAATGTTTATTCGAAGTATTGACCTATCACATACTGATTCCATAGCTAAACCTTCCAACAGGTACAATATTAAAGAATCCTTATGCGCGATATTCGGTCTGGATAGTACCGATCCATATTCGGGTTGGGAAGAACGGGGATTCGCCGAGCTCAATCGTGCTGTACTATACAGCTTCCAACGTGCTAATTTGTCTATGGTCGCACATAAACAGGCATGTGAGCAGTTTCTAACTCATATACAACGTGAAAAGGCACTTGGGCGCGAGGTTCCTGCTCAATGGTCCTGGGTTGTGCCGAGTGCGGGTGGCAGCACCAACTCACTGTGGCACCGTGAGATGCGTGACTTCCGATTAACACCAGAGTTCCAGTACTGTAGTGATCGCTATAAGTTTGCAAAGCCTGGTCAGAAAACCGGAGAACGGCAACAATATTTGCGTGAGCAATCACAGGAAACGTTAATGGCGAAATCGGAGGGCCATCAGCTCCAGGAACCGCGCAACGTTCTGATAATGTTTGGTTCAGGAACCGGGGGATGCGAACGTTACGCTTGCCATTTAGGTCGCTTACTAAAGTTAGTGAAGCCGAATGTGAAAAGCATCAATGACGCTGTTTCGTCTGGCGCGCTTACACAACCTCAATTACAGACCTGCATTGTGATTACAAGCACATTTGCAGATGGCGAGGCACCGGCAAATGCCAATTTTCTGAAAATGGCCAGTCTAGGCAACCTCGACCATCTCGACTTCGCCGTATTTGCGGCTGGTAGTCGCATGTACCCCTCTTTCGCTGCATACGGCAAACGACTACATCGTCGTTTGCAAGCGGCTGGGGCACATTCGATGTTCCCAATCGTCTGTGGCGATGAAATGAGTGATCAAGCACAGCAGTTTGCTGACTTCGCAGTGATGGTAATTCAATGTATTTGCCCTGATCTCGACTACAAAGAAATTAAAACCACCAAGACTGCAATAGAGGTACGGAGTGTGGTAAACCACTTGAAGGATCATGAAGCTCCCGAGACATTATTTCAGCCCGTGAGGGCTTATAAAGAGATCGTAGGGTGTCCTTTTGCGTTCCAATCAGTGAAGCCCTCTGGCGATGACAAGCGCGGTCGCAGTATGAGCGAAAACAGCAAACTCCATGCGACTTTGCTGGAATTCGAGTCCGGATGTCCATTCTCGGAAAGCGTATTAAGTATTAAAGGTCCTGGCGGTGCACGATTGCTACCAGAAGGCAACGAAGAGTGCCATGTAAGCACTGAAGCTCTCCCTGAGAAGGACATCGAGCTCAGTATGCGTGTCCTTGGGTTTATACTGGTGCCGGTTGCCATCAACAAAAATTTGCTATCAGCAGGCGCGGTGAGTTCTACCAGGCTTCTGCGATTTGACTTGGCCAACACCGGCTTGAAGTACAATACTGGCGATCACGCCAAAGTTTGGCCACTAAACTCTGAGTCCTCAGTCGATGCTATGTGTCGACTCATTGGCGAGCGAGAGCCAGAACGCAGAGTTGAAATTGTCGACCGCGCCACGGGTGAGGACGAAGACCTGGGTATACCCACACCAATAAGCGTTCGTACTCTACTGCGCACGTATGTGGACTTTGCCTGGCGACCCGTGGAGTATATCGGCCTCTTAGAAACTATGGTGGCGTGCTGCACGGATGTCCATATAAAGAGCACACTCACATTGTGGCTACATGAACTCAGACTGGGCAGGATAGAAGGTGCAACTCGAGAGGAATCGGAAGCGAACAAAGCGTGCTGTCGTGCGCGAGAGGATATAATTAGTGCGAACTATCCGTGCATTACGGATATGTTGACTAAATTTCCATCGATAAACCTCACTTTGGCACATATCATCGAAAGCTGCCCTCGGCAGAAGCCAAGGTACTACTCCATCAGCAGCGGTGCCAAATTTTCGAAGGGCCAGTACATGGAGTTGACAGTAGGCGTTGCATCGGATCAGACCACGAATGGCAAGGCCCGAGAAGGTCTGTGCTCGAACTTCCTAGCCTCACTGGTCCCGGGTGTCGATGCAGCATGGGTCAGTATCAAGCACACCACATTCAAGGCACCATTTAATTACGCGGCACCCATAATGATGATAGGGACGGGCACAGGTCTCGCGCCCTTTATTGGTTTCCTGCAAGATAAGTCTGCACTGCAGAAGCAGATGGATTGCGAGCAGATCACAGCGCCCAGAGCAACCAACAAACCCACAGTCAACGCATGCCCCATCAGTTCTGTGCGCACTCATAAGCCTCTCCTGTCGAGGCGCCTGTCACAGTTAGCACGTCGCATAAGCAATACAGGTCATCACGGCAAAGAGAATAGAGTCAAGCTTGCGCCTGCTATGACCATGGGTAATCGAATATCAGCCTATAGTTTCAGAAAGAACAAGAACAGTGCGTGCTCGTCCAAATTTGACACTCGCGAAACGTGCGAAGCCTCCGAAACCTCGGAAACTCTCCAAACGTCACTGTTTTACGGGTGCCACAACGCATCGGATTATCTCCACCGCGAGAACCTCATCACTTACATAGAAGACGAGGTACTGAATAGACTCAGTGTCGCCTTTTCAAGACCCACCTCTACGGGTCCAAACCACGAGACAGCTGCACGCCAATTCCAGCGTCAAGATTCTCAGCTGGTCGTGGCGCGTCGACGTCTATCCGGCGATTCTGGAAAGCAATACGTGCAGGAAACCATGGGCGAAGATGCAAGCCTACGGGAGGCGCTCAAAGATGCGCAACTGCATATATATATCTGTGGTGGTACCAGTATGGCCAACGATGTAGTGGCCCAATTGTGTGCCATCATTCAGAAGAGTGAGGAACTGGACAATTTTCAAGCAGTCCAGCGCATAGTCAAAATGAAGGCTGCAGGAAGACTGCACACAGACTGTTGGGGTACGAGTCCGATGGATAGCCGATTCGACTCGCCGGATATGGTTAGCATGCTAGATCGTCTACATGAGCGACAAAGGTATAGTAGGTATGACCCCTTTGATTCTACAATGGACTCAAAATAAAACTGTAATAACTACACTATTGCACACGATGAGTATTTCTTGCCACTCAGCAAACTAAGGATTAAATTATAGTTGATCCATTGGAAGGGTCGTAATAAAGCAGACAAGAAAAGGCCAAAGCGTACCAGATACTGAAATCAATAATGGACAGTACTGGACATTCATTATAAACATTTACAGCGTATGCGATTGCTAAAGCGCCCAACAGTATTGCAATAAATATATAGAATTTGTATATATATGTATCTACTTATTTATCTATATGTCTATCTATCTATCATCTATATATATGTATGTATGTATTCATGCATGTATCTATCGATGGATCCATTTATATATATATACACACACACACACACACACACACATATATATATATATATATATAGTATTATTATATAGTATGGATATATATATTTATGTATATCCAAAAATTTACAAATAAACACACACAGACACACACATAGACACACAGACACACACACAGTCACACACATAGACACACACAGTCACACACATATACACACAGACACAGACACAGTCACACACATAGACACACAGACACACACGTGTACACACACAGACACAGACACACACACAGACACAGGACACACACACACGTGTACACACGGACACACGCGCACACACACACACACACACACACACACACACACACACACACACACACACACACACACACACATATCACATATATATATATATATATATATATATATATATATATATATATATATATATATATATATATATATATATATATATATATATATATATATATATATATATATATATATATATAATGTGGGTGTGTACTTGATGGTGCAAGGCTATGGTAGAAAAGAAAGTGAGATTGGTAAAAAACATCTCAAGTTTCTATGACGATCATGAGTGAATATGTCGCTTCATTGCTAGTGACAAATAGATTCAGTAAAAAGTAAATAAATAAATATGTTATATACTCACCTCAGTTCTGTGAAGCATCCTGTCCACGATGTAGACACAGGACGCACCACAGAATAGGGGTCTAACATAATTCACTATGGGGTTCTCCACTGTTCCTACTACTGTCGCTTTTGCTGTGACCGCAAGCGTCTATTCCACTTCTGAAAACGAATACAAAAATCTGTGCTAAATAACGGGGCTGTGATGCCGACAACTAAAACCTAAAAGGGCACAAACACAAGAGAACAAAATGTGCCGTAAGTGAATCTGGGAAAAGTAGCGATCTCAAAAAGTACACAAAGTTCTACTATGAGAAGAGAGCAGCTGTTTTTGAAGTGTACAATGAAGGTATTGATACACAATTCAATGACGATAGTTAGCAACAACTTAGCACACTGCAGTATATATACACAGTCACAGTGAATAAAGAAATGATATCTGTTGACACATTAATTAAGGGTAGGTTGCTGCACACAAGTATCCCGATCTCATATATCGCTAGCACACTTCAAAAGCTTCTGACGTAGTTGCTTAATCATTCGTTGGAACTACTATTGTGCTAATAATCTAGCCATAGGATGTTGACGCAGAATATTTGGTTGCTCCTACCACTTGCTGCGAATATTTGTAACTTTTTGGAACATAGCGGCGAAACGATCAGATTACCTTAGTACAGCAGCCTCGGTTTGCACCTTCAAACTACAGTGTGACAACCAACCGAAAAAACTCCTGCCAATCACTTCACCTTCAAGGGCACATGCGAAATACTATACACGATACATCCTTCCCAGTTATGCTTCTATTTGGAAGGTCACTACGTACAAAGCCAAAATAATACAACGTATACGTTGCGCAGGTGAATCAAATCCAGCGCAGTTCAGACAGGGATATGTATATATACATATACGGCCCGGCGGTGTACAAAATGCACAACTATCTGTCATACCAGCTATGCACCACACAATAACACATTATATCTAGCTACATTTGAGTATGTTTTGTGCCTGGATACCGCAGGCACATGGAATATATAGCTTCCACCAGCACAGTGCAATAGATATTTTGGTCCGGAAGAGGTCGGCACTGTCGCGAAAGAAGTCAGTGCGGTCGTCAGTATATAGATCGTGTTTGCTGGTACAAACTATAGTTGTATGTTTTCTGTATTGTAAAACATAGACTTCGTCTGTAATATGTGGGGTGGTAGACACTAACGAGAGGCCTCGCTACTAGAGGAGAGTATTTACTATTTAGAGGGTGAACACTGAACAGCCGCTAATTTATACTTTTCCGTGTGCTTAAAATATTCAATTTTGATTGGGTCTACCGTAGACTATCATACTACCATCAGGTGTTCATATTTTTTAAAGCTTATTTATTAGAAAAAAATATATTGATTCTGTTCATTATTATAGTAGGACAATTTAAATTAGACATACTTAAATGCTCATTTTTATTTTCATATATATATATATATATATGTATGTGCTGGGGTGTTTATGTGTTTTACCTGGCATCACTTGTTCGCGAGAACATACCAACAGCCGGGCTTATTAGCACAAGGCACTCGGAATTATTCGGTCTTATACAAATGGTCCGAATACATAATTTCATCGTTGTACCTGAAATCAGCGTCGCATACGAACTATGCAGCGCGTTCAGGAATTTAATGCTCAACGTAGGGTTGTCACACCATAATATACACATTTTCTCGATATAAAAAGATATATGTATTTTAATGTGCTGACACACATACCTACACACACACACACAAACACACCCACGCCCACACCTATACACGCACATACACACACACCCCGAGACACACATAAACGCACACACACACACAGATACACACACACACACACGCACACACACACACGCACACACACACACACACACACACACACACACACACATATATATATATATATGCATATGCATATCTCTTATTGCATATATTGTATATACTGATCGATGTACAGTTCAATCTGATCGAAGTTTACAATGGCGTTGTCCGGGAACCCCAAGGTAAAGCTTAACCGAGTGGATACCATCGAGAATTCGGTGGCTGCGATAGGTACTTCCGGAGACGGCTCGCTGATCTTGAAAGTGTCAAGCGTGACGTTCTTAGAGTCTAGGAACTGGTTCTTGACCATCGGATTACAGGTAGTTGCATAGATAGTGTTGAGATGCTCGCTCAAATGGTAGCATGGTAACGTTTTTGAGAGTCTATATGCCATACGACCTAACCAGGACTACTCGATATGTAAAGATACACACACACACGCATACATACATACACACACACACACACACACACACACACACACACACACACACACACACGCACACACACACAACGCACACATACAATATCACACACACACAATATACATAATATATAT
>LUCW03000099.1:162500-165000 GCA_001586965.3 Sphaeroforma sirkka | reverse complement strand
CGATGTGTTGTATGTAGTTTATATTTTACTACACACGGTATGTTTGTGACGACAGAGGTCGGATATGCACTGTATGTCGTAAATAATCAGTCTATATGCAGCATGTGTGCAAGGGAAAAGTCATGATTTGCACTGTATGCAGTAGATATCAATGTGTTTCGTACGCACGGCCGAGTGTATGTGTTGACTACAACCGTTTATACTCTGTCTGCGAGTGCACCTTTCGGCGTTTACTCTATATGTAGTCGATATGATGTGAATGTACGCCACATACAGCCCAAGTGACAGTCGTACGTGTTTATATGTGTGTTTTTGGTAGTCAGTGTGTGGCTGTACAGACACCCAATAGAGTGCACTGATACTGGCATGTGCCAGAGTACACTTGTTGGCCTTTGCATTGCATAGTGCGTGCTTATGCAGTTGAGACCAGGAGACTGCCACAAAGGCTTATATGGCGTAGTCTATCAGGTGCTGAGTATCCAAGTGCCTTACAAGCATACAGAGTTTGCATCATCTATAGTAGCTGTATGTGGGCGCCTACGAGCTCCTGTAGTATATGCAGACTATGTGTATGAGTGTGTATAGTGTATGTCTGTTCTGTAGCACTCAGGTAGTCTTAAATCTGTTGCGCTGTGCATAACGCGTATAGAAGTGAATCGCGTGCTAGCCAGGATAGTCGTAGACTGCGGGTTTGCATACGTTGTATCAGCAAATACACAGCAGGGGTTAGATAGCATGTGGCTGTGAGTCCATGCCACGCACATGTTGGGTTGTGTTGCTTATGGCATGGTTATGCAAGCCCATACGGTGCATGATTTCCTGTGTCATTTCCTGAAGCACGGCTATTCGGTTGTGCAAGTTGTTTACGCAAGTTCATGCCTGCATATTACGCATATAGGCACGATTACGCATATCATTCACGTAAGCTGATTCTCACAGTTTCACCGATAAATAGGATACGCGTTCGCCTACCCAGAATCTAACGCTTTTCACAAGTGGACATACGTTTGTAGCGTTATTTATACGCCGTAGTCTATTCATAGAATCGATTGAATGTTGAATATTCTCGGACAATTTGTCGTAAATGAATTGGGTTAGGTTGCCGTAGATGGATTGGGTTAAGTAAATGTATTGTGTTAATTTGTCGTAAATTGATGGTTAATTTGTCGTGAATGGATTGTGTTAATTTGTCGTAAACGTATTGGTTTAATCTGTCGTCGTATATGAATTGGTTATTTTGTCGTAAATGGATTGGGCTATTTTTTCGTAAATGATTGGGCTAATTTATCGTAAATGAATTGGGGTGATTTGCTGCAAATGGATTGGGTTAATTCATAGTCAATGTATTGGTTGAATTTGTCGTAAATGGTTTAGGTTAATTTGCCGTGAAAGTATTGGGTTAATTTGTCGTAAGTGAATTGGGTTCATCTGTTGTAAATTGATTAAGCTAATTTGTCGTAAATGGGTTAGGTCAATTTGTCGTAAACGGATTGGGTTAGTTAGTCGCAAGTGGATTGGGTTAATCTGTCGTAAATGTAATGGGTCGATCTGTCGTAAATTGATTGTATTAGTTTGTCGTAAATGTATTGGGGTTTTTCGGTCGAAAATGGATTCGGTTGATCCGTCGTAAATTAATTGAGTTAATTTGTCGTAAAATAATTGGATTATTTTGTGGTTAATGGATTGCGTTTTTGTGTCGTAAATGTATTGAGTCAGATCCAAGATCTTGCCGACTACGGTCATGTTCGGGGATATAATTGTTCATCCACATCATTTTAGCTTGCGCGCCGGTTGATATCACACCGGTCTCGAACATTTGCTACCTCAGAGCTTGAAGGATACGCCTAAGTCCCTCACTCTGAAACCCAAGAACACTCGATTTCAAACCCAAAAACCTAAGTTCAAACCCCCAAAACTCTAGTTGAATTCGCATAACTCACGCGTGAATCCTCCAATACATATTGTCCGTGGAGACGGGATGCTCACGTACAGCAAGCTTAATTATGGCAGACAACAAATAAAGTAGACTTATCTTCACAGAGCGCGAGGATTGTGCGCTTATGATATGGCCTCGAAGACTTTTTGTACGGCCGCTTGTGCACATATAAGTTCCATATCGCATAGTGCCCTCCAGGTTCATATGAGAGCTCTACACAAGCAAGATTAGATACGGTGAAGAACAGAAGGCTAGGACTATCTTCATGAGCGAAAAGGACGAGTCAGATATTTAAATCTTTGATCACTATTGCTTATAGAGTTCTCTTTTTTTCTTGTTTGACCGACTGTGTGCGCACAGATTCAATATCTAACAACCTCTTCACACACACACACACTCTCTCTCACACATGTAAATAGGACGAGAAGGACACCCCAGATGAGGTCGATGGCAGACAACGGGGGATGCATCCACCCAGTGCGAACAAACTGCCCATTGGCCGCGGAGGTGCGGGTGGTGGGATAGGCGGTCGCCGGTTGCTTCATCCGCAAGGTGTGGAAATAA
>LUCW03000099.1:147500-150000 GCA_001586965.3 Sphaeroforma sirkka | reverse complement strand
TATTTGTTCGCTATCTTTTCATATTTAAAAAAAAACAATAGAACCACTCGTGAGTCTGCTGTGCTATCACACTGAGTCACTATTCAAGCGCCTCCTTATGCCGTGGTAAGATATTTTAAAGTATCATAGTAAAATGATAAAAAGATGATAAGACAAATGAGAGAACGTGCCTCTGTATCTGTGTCGCCGAATTAACACATCCTATTATCATCAAATTGCCCTCCACTGCTGTTATTGCGTATCAGTGAAGAACGGAAGATGAACATACGCCCTCGTCTATAACGACGTCTGATGCCATCGTTCACAATATATTACAATTGCTCCCACTTCTGTTATTGCGTATCAGTGAGGAACCGAAAATGAACATACGTAAGGCGTGGCGTAGGGGTCGTGCTCACTCAGACAGCCGCTCAGGTTCAGACTCAGCATCCAATCAGGTGAGAGATTTTACTGATCACTTTAAAAATAACCATCCAATGGGATGCGAGTACTCCCGATGGTTCTGCTTATAGGTGACAACTAGCGATTACTTCAGTCGCAATGATTCAGACTTGACATCCAATCAGATCGATCGCATTATTGACCCTAAAAAAACGTCCAATCAAATGTGGGCAATACCAACCAAAGTATTAATAGCTCAAATTCATTGGATTGATCCCAGAAAATCTAGCCATACACTCACATGAGTGCATAACCGATATATCTATCATTTGCTCACATCTGAATAAAAGTTTTGGTATTTGACATATTCAAGCGCTCGCACGCTATAGGTAGGTGCCCATGCGCTTATTCGCTGAAAGTTAGTACTACGCCGATATGCAATAGACGCCTTGCGCCAACCACATTGTGATCACTAATTCAAACGCAATATCCACATATTAACAATGTGCAATGTGGTTCAATTCTGACAAACCTGCACCAACCGGAAGTTGACTGTGTAGTTCGTGCAGTCAATCAAAATCGTGTATTGTATATTATCAGAATTCGCTTACCGATAATTTTTTTAACAATCCACCAATCAGGACTCAGACCGGTCGACTGCAGGGCCTTTGCTGCGAGCTTCGCTTGCACACGCGCTGAAACACGACTTCCCCAACGAAGACTCTGAGAGCGAAGGGTTTGCCATTTCAGACAATGACGACGAAGACCTTTCCATGTACATCTCATGGTATGTGTACCTTCGAAATACAATATACAGATGTATCGTGTGGAGTGCACACATGGTGTTTTTGATTCGATATGTGCGTGTCAATAAGGTTTGTGTGTGAAGTATATGATCTGTGGGAGAGAACGAAGGGGTTGCCAGCTCAGACATTGACGAAGCGGACCTTTCCATGTACATCTCATGGTACATGTGGCTTAGACGAAAAAAATGCATGCACACCTATGTGTGGAATGCACATATGATGTTTTGGGCTCTATATATGTATATGCGTATATATGCATGTAATTGTTTTACAGTTATGAAACAACACATGTACGAGTGATAGACAGAGTATGAAGGACTGCGTACGTGGCATAGTTTGTCAACGAACGTCTCATTAGAAGTGCTGGTGAAATGCGACAGATGCTGTGGCACTTAATGTTTGATCGCAAGGGCTGGTTGTGTACATGGATGGCTGGTTAACGTATAGGCTGATAGTGTACATGCATGTAGGGATGGTTAACGTATAGGCCGATAGTGTACATGCAAGCTACTAACTAACGTGTAGGCTGATAGTGTACATGCATGCATAGTTAACGTATATTGTGTTGTTGGGCTGTTTTTGTACTTCTAATTTGAATGCTGCAGTGGCACCCGATGTGTGCCTGTAGTACAAGCACTGTTAGCGACATCTCACAAATGCCAGTAGACTACGGTACATGTAGTATTCTATTGCCGGCAGTATTTGGTACAAGCGTTGTGTCTGTATTCTCGGCTACAAAGTACATGTTTTATCAAAGTGCCATAAGTATTTGGTATGAGCATTGTAGATGCATTGCCAGTTACAAAGTACATGCATTATGTATGTGACGATAGTTATTAAAGTGTCTTAAGTATTTGGCATGAGCATAGTAGATGCACTGTCAGCTACAAGGTACATGCATTATTGGAGTGACGACAGATATTGAAGCTTAAGTATTTGGCATGAGCATTGTAGATGCATTGTCAGCTACAAGGTACATGCATTATCAAAGTGACGATAGATATTAAAGTGCCTTAAGTATTTGGCATGTGCATTGTAGATGCATTGTCAGCTACAAGGTACATGTATTATCAAAGTGACGATAGATATTAAAGTGCTTTAAGTATTTGGCATGAGCATATTAGATGCACTGTCAGCTACAAGGTACATGCATTATTGAAGTGACGACAGATATTGAAGCTTAAGTATTTGGCATGAGCATTGTAGATGCATTGTCAGCTACAAGGTACATGGATTATCAAAGTGACGATAGATATTAAAGTGTTTTAAGTATTTGGCATGAGCATAGTAGATGCACTGTCAGCTACAAGGTA
>LUCW03000099.1:117500-142500 GCA_001586965.3 Sphaeroforma sirkka | reverse complement strand
CATGAACGAGTGGACATACTTTCTCCATACATATATGTATGGGTGTGCATGTGTGCGTGCGCATGCCTCTCGCTCTGACTGGGGTGGGTTGTTTTAAACCATCACCTACATCCGTCAATCTCTGAATAACGCAATCGACTCCGATCACACCCATTTAACCTATTTTGTACGTTCAATTGGAACCTGGATTTCAGGCACCGTGTCTCCTCCATGGTTGGGTTCAGTGGGTGGTAGGTGTGACACTGCCCCAGCTGACGTCAGGCCTTGTCACTACACCCCCAATCAATTGAGTGACCCATTCTATTTTATCTCGTTTTATTTCAAATGGCTCTCCATATCCTCATACACCCATCCTAAAACCCCAAGTCCGTTCGTTTATCCCCCATACGCACCTGCCCACAAACCCCCACCCAGAGCGTATCCAACTGGGAACTGGAGCGCAGACGGAGTTTCTCGTCCATGCTGGGCACAGTGGAGAAGAACATGGGCGCCAGCAGTCCCCTGGGCTTTGACGACGGTGATCAGGGTAGTCTGACTAGCACGGGAAGTAGGTTTAACCTGGGGCGTCATACGGACTATCTGTCCACTACCAGCAGCCAGGTATACAATCGCATGCGTGTAGTGGATATGTTATTCCGGTGTGGCCGTGTCTGTCGCATAGGCGTGTTGCTGTGTCCGTGGAGTATGTTGGCACTCTATAACTATACGCATGAAAAGATATGTAGATATGTGTATAGGGTGCAGTCTAGAATATGGGTGGTAGGGTGGCACGGTAGTGATTGGGGACGTCTGGCCAGTGGAGTAGCCGGTCTGCTATAGGGCCTAATTTGTACATTTTTTTTTGCTACTGGCGGACAGGTATGTAAGCGCATCCGTATGGTCCGTGTGGTCCGTACAAAGAGTGCAGACCTATATATTACGCATGAATTGACTTTCATAATGGAAGATAGAGTTGTAGTTGAAGACTACATGCGTACATACATGCATACACACACACACACACATATATATATATATATACACACACACACACACACACACATATATATATATATATATATATATATATATATATATATATATATATATATATATATATATATATATATATATATATATATATATATATATATATATATATATATATATATATATATATATAATTATATATGTATATGTATATATATATATATATATATATATATATATATATATATATTTATATATATATATATATATATATATATATATATATATATATATATATATATAATTCGTCTAATCAGTCTAATGCTTGTCTATCCAAAAAAAAGCGGGTTTGCGGGCGGTGCACAGTGCCACACTCTCTGGGCCGAGTACTCCGCAATTGAGAGGTGCCTTGCCCTATCACGACGTGTCGTCGCAACGAAGTGGGAACACTCGAATAGCTCATGGTACGTTACATGTTGATGTTTGTGCTTGGCTTTGTTAGGAAGATTTGGGGGATGTTTGTATAGGCACATACGTTTTGAGAATATATTATGTGTAGATACATATAGGTGTCCTCGGTTATTTCATATTTGAGTTTGTATGCGTACGTACATTTGAGAATAGCTCATGATGAGACATGCATAACTTGTTGTTTTGTTTTGTGGTTGGGGAGTGTGTGGTGGGGTGGTTTGACATTTCTATGGGTCCATACTCTTGAGAACAGCCCCTGATAAAATACAAATTTTCGTGTATTTTTTGGGGGAATGGTTTTTGGTATGTGTGTGTGCGCATATGATTTACACTTCTACGGTTGATATTACTTCAATAGGACATAATATATCGCCGACCGTACGATTAGGACCTAGTCCCTCACATATGAAATCAAGAGGGCGGCAAAGTCTGTCGCGCATACAAACCAAGGATCTCATGGATCATCAAGCACTAAATAGGTACGATGCGAAGAACCGTATTGTTATATATCCATATATATATATCCATATATATATATATATATATATATATATATATTATGTACATAATATTATACTTTTGTTTGTTGTAGGGTACGTATTCAGGAGTATTGTTTTTGAGATCTCTCATGTGACTAATATAGGTATTCAGGGGGATATATGGTTGTAGGTCTATCTCTGCTTTTGTTGATATTATTGCAACTATTGTAGTTTGTTTGCAGTTTCGTTTACATTTCAAGTTATCAAGTACTCTGTATGAATCTGTTTCATCTCGGGAGTGAGCGTGAAAGACCAAAGTTGTTATTATGTACAGTACATCTTTATATACTGCCATCTTCAGTTTCATATATCTGGAACGGTGTTCCTGTGTATTACTGTGGTATATTGATTTTTTGTGGTTGTCACGATTTCGATTATTTGTTTACTTTGAATAGCCGGTTCATAACGTTGATATATACGGTCATTTTATTGCAGTGAGAATGATCTGACCGAGAGTGCTACATCTACGGACGATGATACCGTCGAGGTACGTTTACGTTTACGAAGTTATGTATATATACATACATACATATATATATATATATATATATATATATATATATATATATATATATATATATATATATATATGTGTGTGTGTGTGTATGTATGTATGTATATGTATGTATGCATGTATATCTATATATAATATATACATTGATATTCATATGCATATAGATCAGACGATGAAGGTGTGTTGGATACTAACCAGAAAAAAAATGCATAGCTGTGATTTGGTTTGCCACGTTGTGATAGTCTTGTGACAAACATATCACGGTTGAGATTTGTAGTTTGTACGTGGTTTCTTTTGCCTGTGAATGGGAATAGTCAGTGCAACCTTTAGAATATTCTGGCATGATCGTAGTTAGGCTTGTCCCCTCTGGGTGTATAAAAAGTCGGAGGTCAAAAGTCAACCTGTGATATTCGACAATAAAAGCAATACATGCCTCTGTTCACAACAAGGGCTAGCTGACTACTAATATTATATCTGGACAAACTTTAAAGACTCAACACAAGTCATTTGTGCGCACCTATAGAAGAAGTACCGGTCTATCATTCAAGACATGAAACAGCAGTTGCTCATGAAGGATGACATCATCTATGATAAGGACAATCTCATCTCCCGTTTGCGAGACACCATTGCCATGCTGAGGGTATGTTGAGTCAACCATCATCTATGCGAGTAGGTATATAAGTTCTGCTATGAGTCGTAGAACGATTGAGTTCATTAGCACGCCATCTATAGTTATTTGACTGTACGTCTATATACCAACGATCCCAGTAGAGAAGTGGTTGCGTATGTAGATATAGGCCTGCGTTCACAAACAGTTATAGACATCTATTATATCCAGCGTGTTTTGTGGATTGATACACTATCGGTGCATTGGCGCCTGTGTCTGCCTACACGCGCCTTATGTATATAGTATATATAGTATAAATATATATATATGGTATATATATATATATATATATATATATATATATATATATATGTATGTATGTATGTATGTATGTATGTATGTATGTATGTATGTATGTATGTATGTATGTATGTATGTATGTCAATTGTATGTATGTATGTATGTATGTATGTATGTATGTGTATGTTTGTATGTTTGTATGTATGTATGTATGTATGTGTGTTGTATGTTTGGTATGTATGCATACTGTATGTATGTATGGCAATATGTACATGTATGTATGTATGTATGCAATGCATGTATGTATGTATGTATGTAATGTATGTATGCAATGTAATAATGTATGTATGTATGTATGTATATATGTATGTATGTATGTAGTGTAATATGTGCACGTATGTATGTATGTATGTTTTATGTATGTATGTATGTATGTAACGTATGTAATGTGTATGTATGTACAATGTATGTAATGTATGTAATGGCGAATGTATGTATGTATGTATGTATGTATGTTTTGTATGTTTGTATGTATGTATGTATGTATGTATGTGTGTACGTATGTATGTATGTAATGTATGTATGTATGTATGTATGTATGTATGTATGTATGTATGTATGTATGAATGAATGGTATGTATGTATGTATGTATGTATGCATGTATGTATGTATGTATCCATGTATCCATGCATATATATATATTAGTTGTCATCCTCGAGATGCATTGTCAATTATCACCAACACACAAATTAAGAGCGCTCTGGAAGTGTTGCCGCAGATATACCTACCATGTACGAATACCTCCTTTTCTACTATTCTTGTGGGCCATTGTGAAATCCATACGCAACCAATGCTTCTTCTCTGTACCAGGAAACCATCGCCAGCCACGAAGCAAGGCAAACCGACCGGCGGTAGCTGGAGCCTCACAGTAATGCCAAACAAGCAAGTATCCATGGTACTTGTACTGTGTAGTAATATCAAACAAGCAAGTATATCCATGGAACTTGTACTGTGTAGTAATATCAAACAAGCAAGTATATCCATGGAACTTGTACTGTGTACCGGGAAACCATCACCAGCCAGAAGCCATGGCAAATCATTCGACAGTAGCAGGGGTCTTGCCAGGTTAACAAGCACGTATTTCCAGGGGGCTTTCACTCTGTACTAGGAATCATCACCAGCCACAGGCCATGGCAAATCACTTGACAGTAGCAGGAGTCATACAATAAAATCAAGTACCGACATTTTTTTGTATGAATTTCCCTGGAGCATAAATATGTACGGCTCCCGTATCCAGATAGCAGGGGCGTGAAACAACTTGTACGTGGTTGGGTTTCCCCAGCTATATTTGGTGGAAAACTCGCTTATTGGTGTCCAATGTCTGTACTGTTTGGGTTTCCCCTGCTATATTTGGTGGAAAACGCACTTATTGGTGTCAGATGTCTGTACTATTAAGGGAGCTGATGACACGTTCACATACTTTCGTCAGCGCGACGAGGACGATTCTTCGCCAACAACCAGACATATTTATTTCATTTTCTATGGACCCGATTAGGTACGATGAGTATTTGGCTATACCATTTCATACCATTTTGCACCATTTTTTTAGACTATAATATCCGAATACCATTTGATTTGATTTTCTATGGACCCGATTAGATAAGATGAGGGTTTTACCATATCATACTATTTTGCACCATTTCCTAAGATTATATTATCCGTATACCATTTGAGTTGATGTTTTATGCACCCGATTGCATAAGATAAGGGTTAGTTTTCCCTTGTTATACATTAACATCACAACAATGCTGTCACACTCGACAATCCATGCTATAGATTCTCAAGCGTTGTTTCTGAACAAAGTTGAGATATATTCGTGTGACAACTTCTGCAAGTTGAGCGTATCTACTTGTGAGCTTTGGACAGCAATACGCACGCTGTGTCAGCTTGTGTTCAGTCATGTTACATGATACTTATAGACATATTATCCTGGTTAGCACTATCCGTTTGTGCCCTAGTTCCTGTATATTGATACTCGGCTAGCACTTAAGTTCAATTCTTAGCCAGAGGTCTTTCAAGATGGTCCATGTATGCACTTCACCGACAGACAATAGATTGGCATAAACAAAGTAGATTCTCTGCAGGATGCGATAGCAACACATCGAATAGGCACATGCGGGGAAGCGGCCAAACATACATTCCTCCCCTGGATCTGAAAAAAAATACAAATAAATGTGCACTACACAGGTGTCAGTTGTGGCCAGAGGAACTACCACCACTCACCATTTCTCATACACATCAACCCCGACATGCGCACTCGATGCTACGGTTACTGTCGCAGATCTCTAATAAACTAATTATTTATTTCCTGATCGTTTGGTGATCAGTGCTATGGTCGCAGCGATTTCCATTTACCGATGGATGCCCATGCAATACTATTGATGGTTCTCGTATACAACCCTATCAATAGATGCGCATACAACCCAGCTGGTGTAAGCATACACGGTCTAGTGGATAGGTGTAGTACACCCAACACTGTTGATGGTTCTGATACACAGCTCTGTCGGTAGCGATATGTGCAACCGCAACGCTGTTGGTAGACTCATTCATCGTCTTTTGTACTCTCTCTGAATTCGGCGAGCTGAGCTTTGGGCATGGCATAACAATGCTGTGCAGTAGAAGCGCGATGAGTGACTGATGCATCAAACACACACACACATATATATATATATATAACTTGGTACTTCCATATATATGTAAATATGTATATATACCCAGATAGACACACACGTACACATACATATGTACATAAATACTGCTCGTATTTGATTGGACTTAGTTTCCAATCAGATTAGAATATACACATTGACAGTATAGAGATGGGCATTTGATAGGCGATTATTGAAAGGGAACTAATGCTCGTAATATGCGTGAGGCACACATACACGGCATAGCAGAATAGAGCATACGATAGCGATTACCGATGGAGGGCTAAGTGTCGTTGACAACTAGCTTTGTATATCTAAAATACACATATTAACATTATGGTGAAATAAAGCACACGCAACGAGTGTATAACAGATATACATATTTGTGCGATTCAGGCCAGAGTACACAGAGACCTCCCAACCGAGTTATAACTAGTAAACGCGACTAATACCTGGCACAAACAAGTAACATGATCGCTTACAGTATGTGGTCGTATTGTTTTGCCCTCTTGCTGTCTTATAACCCCTTAATCCTAAAACCCCAAAACTATACCATCCACGGCAATCAGATACCTACTTAAACGTCCGAGAATTCACAGCTGCACACCGTACATAGGTACGTTACACACACACACACACACACACACCTACACAGGGACAGTACGTGACACCAACACGTAGGGATCTATACCTTAAATTTCTAACCCCTTAACCCTACAGCACCTAAACGTTGTGCCGATCAGATACCTTCTTCAGGTCCGGAAACTCACAGCTACGCACTGTACTTTGGTATTCTTGGATGGCCGTGTCTATCTCCGACTTCATATCAACGTACGATGTATCGCTGCGAAGAGAAAGCGGTGCGCGTACGAGACTCAATGAGCGCGTTGTGTGCGTAGCTACAGCGGATATCTGTGTGGTGGTTGATGACAGGAGCGCAGAGAACGAGGCTGCGTGTGGGTGTAGAGTTTTCTTGGAGTGGTTAGCTCCCCATCACGAAGTAAACTATAGAGAATTGTATCCTTTATGTACCACAGAAACACGAGGACTCATAGATACGTACCCTAAATGCATGTAAAGCTAACAGATAGGACAATATTCACACATAAAAGCTATAAAGATCTATCCTTTCTCGGCGTCACTGTAAATAATACACATTGTGTATATGGTGCGTGTGAACGCAAAAGACAATAATTTCAACAGGTCAAAGCATCTGAGGCGTGATATCACTCATACATCCAACATATTTAACCGCACTCAAGCCCTACATATAGCTCAACCAATGTATATCCATGCACAAACATAAACGCACACGCACACAAAAACACATACATATATATATATATATATATATATATATATATATATATATATATATATATATGTATATATATAATATATGTATGATATATATATGTAGAATTATATATATATACATATATGTATATAAATAATATATGTATGATATATATATGTAGAATTATATATATATACATATATGTATATAAATATATAAATATTTATATATACATTAACACACACACACACACATATATATATATATATATTACAAGTTTTTCGACAATACCTCTTGGCATAAGGTCGATCGACCATCCCCATTAGATCTGTGTAGTGTATAAGTTGTCCACTGGTTCCCTTTCCTGAGGCTATGCTGATCGTAGGTACATTCAATGCCTGAGTGATGGATTGGGCAAGCGCTGGCGGGAAATGGTCGAGAACAATTCCGAAGCATCCGGCTTTCTGGGATTGTTATGGGTACGTGGCATTAGCAAAACAAGCTCAGATTGGCAATACATACATGCTATTTGGGAAAGTGTGCATGTGTATAAACCATTCGAAACATAGGCTTTCATAGACAATAGATGCGTATAGTAATCAGGCTATACAAGTGCTGATTCGACAATGTATCGAGCCTAAGCTAGTACACGAAAACAATTGCACATATACTCTATCAATTGGAGTTCAGCTTAAAATTGCTTATCGGGATATTTATGCAGACAAATACATATATATGATATCAGCGGCACGCGTGTATATAGATATACAATGACTGGCTATACTAATAGATACGCAGACTTGTATACATACTATATATACATAAATATATATATATATATATATATGTGTGTGTGGGTGTGTGTGTATGTGTGTTATTCGCCGCACACATGTATATAGATATATATGGAAATAGCCTACATAAAAACACAGCGTCAGTTCCTAAACACACAAACTAAATGCAGATACTAACACATATGTTTAGTGCTGTACCAATCGTTAATTCTCATTGTCATCAGCCCTCGACGTATCGGTTTCGAGGTCCGTCAGCGAAATACGATATAGTATACTTGTATGTAAGTACCATTTACCTCAACATATCCATACATCTATATTGTCTATATATATATATATATATATATATATATATATATATATATATATATATATATATATATATATATATATATATATATATATATATAAACATAAACATATACATACACGCACACACACACACACATATATATATATATATATATATATATAGTAATGTGTGTGTGGTCCACGTGTAGTAGTGAGTCGTGCAGGATGACTCAGGTATATGAGGGGTTCGTTTTAAGGTGAAATACCAGTGCTATGTGTCTAGTGATATTGGTTATACAGATATGAGTAGTGCTGTGAAATGTATACCAATAGAACAAGAGCATAGGCTGTAAAGTAGCGAGAAGTGCAAAGTAGTGTTAGATATCTAGATGACGAGTGACGGATTGCAGAGAAGATCGGGCACTCGGGGGGAATATTGTGTCAGTAACCAGAGGGGACTGACGATAAGCAATATCTTGAGATTATATAAGACAAGGTTATGGGTTGATCAGTCCTCATAATCGTGTAAGCTATTGTATTACTTTGATCATATAAAGTAGAACGCTATTTCACTCAACTGTTCGTGCGCTAAATAGAGTACTCACAACATATATATATATATATATATATATGTTGTGAGTACATACATGTGTGTGTGTATGTGTATGTATGTGAACCCAATTGTTAAGTCACATACACACGCTCCCCAAATACGGACACTTACTTGCATTTCTAGTGCCGTGGCAATCTGTTTACTGTTAGCGCTGGAACTATCCGTGTCGAGATCCATCCTCCACGTGTCTTGGCGGTGACTGGGATGTATCATATGACCCATCACTGGTATACCCGTGCCACATAGCAGCTTCACCACACTTGTTCCGTTCGGACTATTTCGCACTTTGATTCCCTGATTATATAGGCGTATCCAATTGTGGCTGACTTTGGAGTATGCTATTACATCTATGCGCCATCATGAGATTGAAACGTTTCTGCGAGATTACGGGGTGGCTGGGAATGTAACATGTGCCTCAATGCTGAAAATACTTGCACCTCACTAATTCCGTTCAGACCATGTCAATCCTAAATTCCTTGTGCGAAAGTGTATAGGCTGTGTTCGTTTTTGACAACTATTTATATATACATGTGCTGTGAGAAAGATTTGCACATCTCCACGTGAATTGACGATGAATGGGATATTGCACACGACCCCTGTCCGGCCTGCCCGTGCTATTGTTGCTTGACAAAAGCTTGACTATACGGCACAGCCCAGAAAGACTATTTCGCACCTCGTTTCCTATATATATATATATATATATATATAGGTATAGATATAGATATAGATATAGACATAGCGCGGCAGTATGTTGTATTTGTGCCTTCTACGGCTTATCCAAATGTGTGTGTATTGTATGCTCTCCGAACCAACCAAATCTTGATTCCCAATTCAACAAGCACAGCGCCGCGCTATATAAGTATGTTGCTCATGTATGACTAAATATGGTGTATCAGAAGCTTCGCGTCCACATCCACCCATGGTGTTCTAGTATGAGGTGTACAGCAAATTCGAAGCATTCTTCTACGAACGAATCCCCCTATACGTCCGGTACATTACGACAATTTTGCATTGAACTGCTATAACAATACAACTACAACCACTCAGTCTGGCATAGATATACATGTATATCCGTACACGCCCATGTCTAAGGAAAGACAGCACTTTTCACAGCACGAAAATCTTGTATATCGAAGTAAAAGGAGGCCATTGTCTATGCATACGCTCGCCCGTCCGTAATCAATCACACGATCGCACGATTTTCCAGCTATATACCAACCGACAAAACCCTTGTTTTCAACTGATATCATCAACTAATACAAACACCTCGTACTTACATATGCGTGCATGCATACCTGTACTCGCCCGTCCTTAACCAAACGCACAGCACTTTCCAGTACTTTGTCAGCCGAGAATTGCGACACGCCAAAGGGGAAATCACACACCACAAACGGCCTAGGGGCAGCCCGTGCTATGGCTCGACTGTGTTGCAATGCAGTACGTTTATGTAGGTAAAAAGAACAGGTCTTGACGGTCTAGTTATGCACAAAGATATTCTTGGGGTACAGGCTTCAAACCACTGCCTGTTCGTACGAACATACAACGTATATGTAGGCAGAGAGAAATCGAGCCAACAGTGAAGTGCTGGAGGCAGCACGAGCTTATGTGATTGACTAAAAACACATCCGGAAGTTCAGCACGCGTTGTGTACAGTTGTCTGAGCCACACACTACGAGAGATGTTGAACGCGGGACGGACAAGAACATGTACACGTCTAAACAACATGGGGGTTATTGATGACGTCGCCTGTGGACATACAAACGAACTATGACCAATGAACAGTCCTCGCTTCACTAGAACTACCCGGTGGATCGCAACGCTAGCATATGTATGTTGTACCTGGATCGGCGCAATGCCGAACACACCCCACGTGTGTCTTCGTGAGTGGTACGAAACTCGAAACGAGCTTGTACAAGGCTGAGGTGGTTGCTATGGTTTTTATCGCCACCTACACATCGCACAGCAAACAGGCACGAAGGCACTCATATACCCAAGTACAGCACTAAGAGTCGAGAGAAGCTACGCACAGTGCCGTGTGGTACAACTCTTGGCCAGCAATACAAAGTTCATCATATCCCCAGTTGAAACGTCCAGTTTCTCACATGTGGCAAATTCGATAAGGTACACAGCCCCCTAAAACATATTCACTATAGCAGTGGTTGTGAGCAACTTTGGACGTACACCGGTAGTTTCTGTCGATTCAAAGGCACTCAAAGACACTCAGGATAGTAGCGAATAAGAGAGTACTAGCACGATTACCTGTGGTGTAAGATCTCGTCCAGGGTCAGCATCATGGAGCTTTTATGCCCCAACACATGCACAAACTCGCTCTCATCCACAACGATCACATCCACACCCGCCTGTGCGTGGGCGTATAGGCAGGAGATGTCAGCAACAGATTGACCGAAACAATATGTATATACATATATATATATATCCCTGAAAACCCCATAGAAAAAGCACTTTGCAGACAGAATAGTCCGGAATTGAAAAAAAAATCAGGAATTGCTATAAAGTAGGAATGGAATAAATGTCAGTAGTTACAAAATTAATAAGAACAATTAAAAGTTAAGCGCACCTTCTCACACGCCAGAGCCGAGGGATAGTCGTACGCCGACACAGCAATGATCGGATCTTTGGCCAAGTATCGATTCTGTATACTCCGTAGAGTTACTGCGCTTTCTTCTTCTTCCACGTCGTGCTCTATGTTTCAAAAGTGTAAGAGGTGAACACGAGGTTTAAATCAATCCCTACATATCAGAATGAATCACAATGAGACTATGGTGAGATATAAGATATTTTTTCCTATAACAATACAGCAGGCAAGAGGGGAATGAAACGACTTCACCCTTCAGGTATCCTCGACATGGTAATACTCTAGTTGATTAAACATATAGCTTGCTTAACTGGAACGCGAGTTCAGGGTGAGAATATGTCGAGGAGAAATTGACAAACTTGTGCAGCTCAGGATGTGCTATACGCAAAGGCATAATCCACATTGTGAGGTATATGACACGAAGAGACCATAATAATAAAATTCGCTTGTACGCAAGATTGGTGAGTTCAATATGACTGTTCAGATGTACTAACACTGGTGAAAATGCGCACGTATGTATGTCCAAACTCACTTGATAAAACACAATAAATATAAATTAATATATACACATATATATATATATATATATATGCATGTATATTCGAATATACACACGTACAGTTTATATATATATATATGCCAATACATATAGATATATTGTATCAATATATATAAATATATATATATATGCATATATATATACATGTGTGTGTGTGTGTATGCATATATGCATATATATATGCAATGTGTATTATTACATAACATATATATATAAAAGAAATAATATTATGATATGTATGTATATATATATATGTATAATATATGTATATTATACATATATTATACATATAATATAACATAATATGTATATATTAATATGTATATATATATTATTATTATTATTATTATATCTATTATAATATGCATATATATTATATATATATATATATATTATTAATATATATAATATTATAATTATTACATAATATATATATGTTATATATATATTATTATATATATATATATATATATATAATATATATCACATTGCATATATATGTATACATGTATGCATTATACATTGCGTACACGCGCACTCACCATCATCACAAACACATCCATATGTATATATACATATATGATATGATAATATATATATGCATGCATACAAAAAAAAAATACATACATACACATACGTACACATACAATAAAATACACACAACATTATATGCATACATCACATACATACATACATACATACATACATACATATGCACAGTTTCTAACATATGCACACACATGCATATATATATATATATATATATATATATATATATATATGTGTGTGTGTGTGTTGTGTGATGTACATTTATAGTTATATATATATGTATATGTATATATATGATGTCTGTATGTATTTACATAACATATATATATATATATATATATATGGATCCATGTATATATGCAAATCAATTTTAACCATATGCTTGGACCTAAACTGACATACAGATGATTATTTAAGGCATCAGTATTGATGACCATCACGTACATCAATGCGCACTGAATACTAGGTACACGCACTGCGTGAACTATTTGAACAGTACATGGTATAGGTCCGTATGATGTATTCATATGTATGGTCCCATTGCCACGTGCAACTTATAAAGATTACTGTATGCCCTAGCGATGTGCTACTGAATTCCCATATAATTGGACGAAGGCAGTGTCGACCGTCCCGGACGATACTCTATGAATATGCACTTTGTCTGTTCGATTGCATCTTCATCGTGTGCTCATAAGACTTCGGAGTGTAATGACAGACCCGAGTATCGCGTATGTATATTCAATCTATACAAGCATGCCAGTTGAATAGCTTACCCGTGATGTATCGCGACTTATTAAACGAGCTTTGGAACCTCGCGTGCTCGCTACTGACACTTCCGCTCGACGGAAGGGTAGTGGTTTGAGATATGTACCGACGCATAGCCGTAGCAAAAGAGAACTTGCCATGGTAGCCTCTCGGCTGCTTCAAAGCCATCGCATACATGATGCACAGTATATATGTTACTTTACGGTACCAAGTACAAGCTTAAAAATCAAAGACAATAGATGCTCCCGTTTGATATCTAGTTAGTCAGCAGTGACAACTGTCTGATCTGGTTTAATGAATCGATGTATGTATGTACGATGCTAATTGCTTCTGATCAAATACTTCATTTGTTGTCGCTATCCGCTACGGCAAAAAGCTAGATATACATTTCAAATACGTAAATAATTAATAAATATTGAAAGAGAGCACTTTAAAACACGCAGGTTTGCAAATAAATAATAATTAGTTTAGCTCTTGAGTCTGGGGGTGAACACCAACATCGTGGTGATCATGACTGAAAAGCCGCAATCAGTCAAATTACCATATACAACCAGATTTGGCGGGCGACCGTGACCAATACTGCTCTGTCTTATTTTTATTTATTATATACATAAAATACTTTGCGACTTCCTCATAAGCTTATCCCTGGCGCTGGCACCTGGCTCAAACATGGTCATGGCTGTGGCAAATGGCACACCGAATATAAAAATTGCCAAAGACGGGAAGTGGCATCATTCTGTATCATGGCTGTATCACAGCTCCCATGGTATAACATAACATGTATCCTACAGAAGCACCTCGGATATACTACTTGAACGTATCCAGAAGCATATTTAAGGCTGAGCTTTTGCATTTATATCAGTATAAATATCATATAAAATGATTCGCGTGGTCTTGTATTCTTCGAGACTGACCTGTCATGTCAGTATCGTTCTAAAAGTTTAAATATCTACTGGCGTTGGTACCATGCAGCTCCCGAAAGCAGAGCGAAGCTAACCTGGATTGTTCTACGTCATGCACACTTTCTCGCATCGGCATAATACAAATACGCGTCTACTACATCATTGTGACATCCATACTCGCTAGCAATCAGTGCACAATGTTTCTGTTGTCGCACTTGACATCAACATCGACCTCAAGCTCGATACACCAGTGCCGTATCTGCTTCGATACCTTAAAACTCTCTGCCTTTCCCAAGGTGTGATTCCATTTGTGTAATTATTGTATATACCCGCTCGACTGTGATTGTTATGCTTTGATGCTTCTTGGAGGAAATAACTTTCTATCGAATATATCCCTGTGCTCTCATCAATGTATAGGTTAGTTGCCCATGCCGCCGCCAGCCAAAGGTATGCACCACGTGCATGACCAGACATATCGAAGCTGAGTTTCTAAAGGGTCGATGGGAGGTCAAGTGTCCAGTAGATCAAAATATATGGACGCAGGACGACATAACGCGATGTGTTCAAGGACAGTTGCCGATTCAACTGAAAATCCAGAGACTGTTGGCTAAAAGGGTAAGCATGTCAATCAACTTTAACTAGAATCGCCATGTACACATCTCGGCATAATTTCTATAAATTTTGGCCTCATTCCGGAATAGGTTTGGCCGGTTTGTAGTGAGTTGTCAACGAAAAGCATTTGTTGCTATATTTTGTTCAACAGCGGGATTGCGATAGCAAGGTAGAGACCTATTACGCTGCACAGACGCGTAAGGCTCAAAAACGGCGAGAAGTACAGGCCAATGAGAACTATTTGATAACTCACACCAAGGCATGTCCTCGCTGTAAAATCCACATCGAAAAGGACGGAGGTTGCAACCACGTGCGCTGCCGCTGTGGGCATGATTTCAATTGGATCTAGTAGTCTGTGCATGTCTAATCACGCATTCTACGTCTAACTATGTCATCGACAATTCAGTGAATAAATACTTTTTGTGTATCAATTGGAACTATACATGTTGTGCACAAGCTGAGGGCCAAAGAGGCTACTTGTTTGCTTCACATAATCAACTGAAAAATGGTACGTAAATGAAACAGATGTGAGTTGTTATTTATTTGAGCTATATATATAAGCGCACAAAAGAATCCGCGAGTATATAATATGAGATTAGTATCGGAAATACACTGGGCAGCGATTATCCTGTTGCCTTCCAAAGGTTGCCGCTAGATATTCCTTGTAAAATTCATTGTTTTATGGGATCGTAATACTGCGAATAATAATAAAGACGAACCGCAATACTGAGGATCTGCTTTTGATTTGATGTAGGCATGACCGTGCAAATTCTCGCGCAGTGTGCAAAGACCACATATAGTTATACCTCTCATATTTCTGGTATAAAACGTATTTCGTTTGTATGTATGGGACAGGACAATTAGTGCATTCAATTTCATTTGCAGCCTTCTGATTGCTATATCATGGAGAAAACGCAGTTTGAGCACGACAATACTGTGATTTTGATCATGTGAAGTTCGTCCCATGCATTTCGTAAGATAGATGTCCACTGCAAGATACCCGGTCCTCTAACATATTCTTGTATATTTTTACACATTGGGAACACACATGTTTTTGTATTCCCGAAGGCCATCATAATGTTTTCACTTTGAAGGGTACCAATTTCAGTAGTCTTAACAACAAAATTTAAAGTTTGCCGATGATTTGCACATACATTGTCACTGGGAAGTTACAATACATTATACCCAATATTCTACAAGAAAGAATACATTCTGCTCTATTCGCTATACTATAAATTTCACAGTGGACAGTCGCTGAAGCAACAATAAATTTCACAGCTAAAACGACAATAAAGGTTTCCCTTCTGATCATCAGTTTCGGAATATGTCAAGGGATGTAGCGGTCGTCCTGGTTCCCATCTAGTTGTAGATAAAGCGGGTCTCTTGTTGTTGTTTGCCCTGGTAGTATCGGAAACGCTCATGGTTTAATTTTTTGGCATATCTGGACCAATTTTGCGACCGTATTTCAAGCGTTTCTCACAATGCCTTGCACAAAACGAAAAGCTCTGTCGAGTAATGACAACCCGGCCACGAGACGTGCATCAGTGGTATCGACAATAACTGTCTTTACCAGCATGCTCGAAAATTATCGATAATGCCTCATACGCTTCAAGTCATACATGCGATTGATACTCTACTGATATTAGCTTAATTCATTTGTGTTGACAGAGCTTATATATATATATTTATATATATATATATACAAATGTGTGTGTATATATACATATACATACATATAAATATACATATATATATATATGTATATATATAGATGTAGATATATACATATTTTATATGTACATGCATATAAATCATACACATAAAATTTTATAAATTTATAAACATAAAAATAGACAAATATAGATATAGATAAACATATAGATATAGATTTAGACATAGATAGATATAGACATGTATATAGATATAGATATAGATATATATAAATATATATATATAGTGCAAATTTCACATACATCGACATCCACCTCCGAATCTAAAAAAGCACGTACACATACATGTACACACATACACAATCACACACAAACACACATTATATATATATATATATAGATGTATAGTTGTATAGATATATATATATATATATATATATATATATATAGTGCAAATTTATATCGACATCCACCTCCGAATCTAAAAGCACGCACATTTTTACATGTACACACATACACATATTCACACACAAACACACACACATACACACAAAACAATGTCACATAATATTACGCACATACAAGACATATGTATGTAACTATTACATATGTATATATATATATGTATATATATGTATACATATATATATATATATATATATATATATATATACATATATATATACATATATTGGATATATATTGTTGCTTATTATTATATATACATATGCCATATATGATATATATACGTGTGTATAATAATATTATTGTTGATATATATTATTATTGGTATATATATATATATTATTATATATATATATTACATATGATATTAATTATAATATATTATGCATAATGTTGTTATTATCAATATTACATTGATATATTATTACAATAATATTATTACACGTACATACATAATACTGGTGCACATGCACACCATACGAACATAATATTTGTATTGCAACACATATGCATATTATACATACATGTTATGTACAATGCGTGCGTGTGTGCGTGCGCAATGCAAAGATCTGCATATACGCATGATACGCATATGTGACATACGCATATGCATTGATGCGTCCATATACATTATCCGCGTGCTAACATCATTAATATTCATGCTACGCATTACACAATGCACATGCATACGTGCATGCATAATATGTTGATATATTATTATTATTATTATTATTACACATATTATTATACATATTATTGTATTATTATATTATATATTATTATATATTATTATTATTATATATTATTAATATTATTATATATTATTACTTGATATTATTATTGTTATTATTATTATTACGTATTATTACGTCATGTATTACATTACATATAATACCGTGCGCGTACGTACGCATCTGTCATTTTTTTTGACATCTGCGCATACGCATTACGCATTATATTAAAAATGCACATATTATTATTATTGGTTATTTATTTACATATGCATATTATGGAATATATGTATGTATTATGATATTATTATTATCATATGTTATGTGAATGGACATTATTAATATTATACACATTATGTATTAATTATTGTAACATTATGTATTATTATTATTATGTATATTATTATTATATGGCATTATTATTATTGATATTATGTATAATATGTTGCATGTATGCAAATATTAATACACATTGTTATACATTATTATCACATTACATGCGTATGCATATTACGCATACATTGATACGCAACATTATTGGCATGCATTACGCATTATTACGCATGTATTACTGTATATATACATTATTATAAAAACATATAAACATACAAATTATGCATTACGTATTGGTACGCATATATGCACGCACATTTTACGCACATACTACATCATGTGCACATACACATTACGTACGCATACGCAATGCAACGTACGTACATGCAGCACATTACGCATGACGCATATGTACGCATATTGTTACGTATGTACGTAATGTATTGATGCATTGTATTACAATGCACATTATGCAATATTGGCATTATTACGCATGGCCAATGCATGATTGTAATGATTATGCATGTATGCTACACATACATGTATATACGCATTGCTATACACATATACGCACATTACGCATGCACACATGTAATACATAATAACTGTATGTATCATTACTGCATAATGACACATATTGCACACCTGCACATTATTTGGGGCAATCTGCAATATTATTATGCTTTGATATCTGATGTATTGAATTATTATTATGTTATTGACATTACATTATTATTATTATTATTATTATTATTAACATGGTTGATGTATTAATATATATGCTGTATTACATAATAACATTATACCTGTTGTTGTTATTATACATATAATTATTATTATTATTATTGCATACATATGTTATGGCTTGTTATATTATATTGTTATTATATTAATTAATATTATTATTAACATATATATTATTATTACATAGCATATTATTATTATTATTATTATTATATATTATTATTATATTACATTATTATTATTACATACACATATATATTATTATTATTATTATATGTATATTATTATTATATATTATTACATATACATTATATATTATATATTATATATATATATAGGCTATATATTATTATTATATATATATATATATTATATATATATATATAATATATATATATATATACATATATATATATATATATATATATATATATATATATATATATATATATATATATATATAGGCTGCAGAATGTAGACCTGACACTCTGCAGTCGTTGCTTTCAGCCTAGCAGCATGTGCGTCCGTATATACAAAATGGGTGAGCAGAGTCGGTGGTTCGGTGGTTCTATGGACTTGCTGAGATTGGAGTCCACTGGGATAGTTCAAGTACTAGATTAAAATGCGTACCGCGTCCACTTTGTATATGTAAAGGGTGACCATGAGTTTTAGCCTTTGCTTGCGGATAATCTGCTCACCCATTTTAGAATATAGAGCAATAAATATTCACAAAAAAATGGACGCCCCTATTGAGTCACACTTCACAAATCACAACCAGGCGGAGCCGGTGAGCTGTGGCCCAGGCCCCTGGGTGACCGTGGTCGGCCGGCGTGGCCGTGAAGTATATGAAGTTTGGAATACATATGCACACTTTTTCCTGCGTGAACACCGAAGAAACCGGTTAAGTGGGCAATGAAGATTTGAGATTGCAAGCATGACGAATTTATTTTGCCAGAGATTTATTTTGATTGGTCAAGTAGCAAATGGTTTTGTTAAATAAGTTTGAGAGTAATAAAAGTACTTCGAGTAGTTCCTAATTAGCTGAGTTAGACAGCTCTCGATACAGTATATGTACGACATCGATGTACACTATCGTACACTCGACAGTCGTACACCCAAATGAAAAAAAATGCCGAGGCGACAAAGATCACAATTCACATGTCGCACCGTCGCGCAGTCTTCAAATTATATAATTATACAAGTCTATGTATGTCGTTTTATTATATTTGATGCCCCACTGTCGATCCCTGATGCAGCCTCCAGCAGACATGGCACGACGACACTGTGTATGTCGCGATCAATATGTGCTACACAAGTTGTCGTCACGACATGTTAAAAATTTATGATGTCGTTTGCAAAAATGTCGGTGTCGTCTATCAACTGTCCAACCCAAATTGGGCCTTTTAAAAATACTTTTCTCCTCTAAGATATATAATCTATTCGTTTTTAACAAAAATCAAAATATTTACACACATATTCAGCCTTCCGAATATTGAACATTGTTTTTTTTTAATAAAAGATACAGCCAATATGTAAATACATAAATATGTATTTTTATGTACTGCAAGTATTTTGTTTTTTCTGTTTTTTACGGGTTTTTTTAAAACAAAAAAGCACAGGGCTCAGCGGCCATATAAACTAAGATGACTGATTTTGTTGAGAAAAATAGGCTATATCGAGTCACAGTCTGTCTGACTGTCAGTACAACTCGAGACATGAGTCACGAACTGCATGAGCAGCATGACTCTGAAGTGAGAAGTCTCAAGAAGTGCATATTTGCACTTAAAGTCAACAGTGATGAACACTGTCATGAAGTGTACACTCACACTCAAGCTCTCAACACAAGTGATCTCAACAGCATTGCAAGTTTGCAACACAGCAACAATGAACAAACACAACACGACTATCGAGTCCACGACTGAGATGACTCGATGAGCGACAAAGGGGTTTTTTTTAAAAAGCTCTCTGTGTATTTTTTAAATACAGTAAATGGTTTTAGAAATACTTATAATAGTACTGTTGAGTGTTTGTTTTATGTTCGCTCACTATTACCTCTATTTCTCTCTTTCTCTTTCTATTTATAATTTTATATATACTTTTTAAAACAAAATAGAAAATTTTAACAATAGTGTGTCAACTACGTCTACAGTCTTGAGACTTGAGTCTATTTACTGACTCTACTCTCTCTATGAGTAGAGCGAGAGAATCTACTCCGACTTTAAAAAAAGTGGGAAAAAACATGGCCCTCTGGATTTGGGTCTCGAGCAGAAATCAGGTGTCATAGCGGAAATTGTAAATTTAGCGCAGACTCAAATCCAGAGGGCCGTCATGAAAAAAATCGATTACTCTCTCTGAAGTCTTCTTCAGAGTTCAGACTGTTGTGTTTTGTTTTGTTTTTACAAAAACAAAACAATATGTACCTCTATTTTATAAATTTTTTAAACACAAAAGGCTCTAAATATTTATGTACTCTGACAGTCTGACTGTCACAGTAGTTAGTAGTATAATACTCTTTCTTGTTTTGTTTTCCCACACAACAAGAAGAGAGAAGTCTGAAGAGAAGAGGAAATCAAAATAAAAAACGTGACTGATATGGATAATACGATTAGTTAATATTTACCGGCTCGTAGGGCAATCAGATACAAGTACTAGGCTCTTTATCGAATAGGAACGGTCATGAGTATCAGGCGGGAAAACAGAGCTCATTGCTTTTACTTTTTATGTTTATTTGTCGGTATATACTGTATATGCAAGCATTGCTAGTATTTAGAGGGCTTCTACATTCTATCCTGGATGGGGAATCACGGAACACGTTGCGGTTGAATGTCGACAAACAACATTTTATGAAATATCATCGAGTATAAACTATAATAATAATGAATATTTACATAGATTTATAGTAGATTTTACAAAAATACAACATATATATACATTTCCAGGGCCCCAGGCTAGCGAGAGTAAGTGGAATCATCATCAGGTATCACATGATACTATATTAAGGAATTATATATATGTCTGGATGAAAGTTCAATATATAGTGTTAAAAAAAGAAGTATAAAAGCAATATGTAAGTGCACCTCGATCATTACTACAATAGAATCTTACCTCGTGAGAACTTCTTGTATTGCGATGTTGATGAAATATATGCCCGGACTAGAGGTATTTATAGGGCCGTGCCGATCAATTGCACAAACTCTTTCAAAAGTTATCAGCAGCATCTCAAACACTGTGTATATTCTGGGATTGACAGTATCGTTAACTGTAGTATATGCTGCACAAAACGTGATCCCATTTTTGGCACCAGACGAGTGCAGGGAGGCGTTCAAGAGTTTTGTAATAGAACGCATCGGTTGTTATCCAATAGTAACAACGGCCCAGATACTCCTGGTACTCCTCAGTTTCTTGGTAAGCCTAGTTCTGAGGTTGGTTGCAGCATCACCAACTATACTCACAGTCTGTGCCCGACAAACTAAACGAGCACTAGAAATAATGCCGCGAGTAGGTTCTACTGCTATGTACGCTTCATCTATGTTGGTAAAAGTGACCCGTACGATGTATGGAGCTGCATCAACGAAACGCTTGGCCTGGCGTGTTGCAATACCAATAGTTTGAGGCGATACAAAAACGAGGGAAAAAAATTATAGGTGTACACTTACACTTCAAATCTATTACATCGGCAAAGCAATCAATGGATTCTGCCTTAGAATATTCTATTCAACAACGGAGATCGCAATCAAATTGGAATTGCCAATCGGATGGGCGACGAGACGGACTACACACCCGCTGAAGGTTCTTTCTCAGCGTTGTTACTCACTGGTAAACACCACAAACAAAACAAAGGAGTACAACTCTAAGAACGCTGGTAGACTCATTCACGAATTTCTATGCCAGTGCTATAAACTATCTATAACACCGACAACGTGCGACGCAAGCAGTATATACAGACAGATACCCGGAAGACGGCAATGGCCACAAATCTGGACAGTTGGCCATATACTTCACGTCGACCATATTCAAAGTCTGTGTGACAACCACTAAACACTAATCACCATCAGAGACCATCACGCTGCCTTCAGGAAAAGCCTCGGAAAGCATATAGTAAAAGTAATGTATTTGTTACATGCCGGCAGTTAAGAACATGTACTTATAGTAAAAGTAATGTATTTGTAACATGCCGGCAGTTAAGAACATGTGCTACAACGGAATGCATTTTGACTACGGGCAAAAGGTACTGGATCCTGTTGTGATAAACGAACGGATCACAGAGCGAGTCTCGACATATATACTTAGTAAAGTGTCTTGGTAAATATCAGCAAGGCGCATCGAGGACACAGGAAACGCTTTAAATTTCACGGCATCGATTATTGCTGACTGATTACATCCGGATGCTTATTCACTATTTTAAACGAAATAAAGATCGGTAAGAACTAAATACGGGTACAAACCGCTGGCGAACAGATTTCGAATTTACAACCCATCACTAGTCTACTACTGTATCACACAGGGTAATGGCACAGGGTCTGTTGTTTGTGCAGCGCTTATCCTATATGTGCAGGTGTGAATTTTAAGTTTTATTTTAATACGTCCATCCTCGACCCAACTAGATCTTCAGAATCTCCACGCGTGTCCGATTTATAACATTGTGTCGAATGGGTTTATCGGTGTCGCTTTCCTGGATGTCGTTCCGTCGGATCGCGTGTACTGTGAATTTGGTGTAGGTTCCACCCGATTTTGCTCGAGTCAGGCGACCTGGATTGATCGCTAAACACTCGCTGACATTCTGCAAAGTACCAGAGAATATATGAGAGATCGAAGCCGGAGTATATAGTCTGAGTTTAAATACAACAATGGTTTGTTTAAGGCTCTATATGTACACTCGAGCCTATCGGGACACTTTATGAAGTTGAAAGTACTCTGAATTGCTTGCTCATACATGCACAGCGCACCAACACGGACACACGTCCGTATCTGAATATCCGCGTATACACACATCAAACGCGAATGCACTTCTAAAGTGTGGATAACGATGTTGCTCACTATTATACAAGATTCTGTCCGGCAGATACATGACGACAATCATCATTCACAATCGATAGCAAGCTACCACACGCGCGTAATGAGTAATCCTACTGACAACCTCTCAAGCGACACTATACACCTTTGCAAAGTACTCCCAAGTGATGGTATTGACAGGATGTTCGCTGTCATGGGATACGCGCTTTACAGGTAGTGAACGCTGACGATTTACAAAGCGACACTATACACACCTTTGCAAAGTACTTCATGTTTGATGGTAATAACAGGATGTCGGGTGTCATTGGCATCTCCAACTGTTCCAGGCGTTCGTAATCGATGCTCACACCCTTCGCCGCGGGATACAGCGGGTAGAAGCTGCGTGTGCATACAACAAGCATGTGTACAAAGTAAGTTAATAGACAGTACTGTATAGTATGTGTTATTGTACAAGCGGTGGTGTATGGTAGGCGCGTGATACGCAAAACAAAACAACACCCCCAGTAATGTAACAGCGTATCAAACAACCCCACTTTCCCAGTTTTAGCACGCTAAACTCCTTGTGACAGCAGTATGCGCTAACCATCTCCACTATATACTCAATAAGCCGCATGACTTCAGACAGTGAATGCATTATTGTATCCGACGTGCCGAACATCTTGCAAGTGAACTCACCTTCGTTGTTCCAGAAGATGATTGGTTAGTCTACCAAGACGGTCTCCGGCTGCGGCAGACGACGGAGTGCTACGCACACAGAACGGACGCGAGACGATTTAAGCCACCGTATGTAGATAGAGATGTGATATAGACTAGCAATGGTAAGTATATGGACGTTTGGTAGATATAGGTAGGAAAGGTACAAACACATACGCACCCACGGTATATCTGACTGGACTACAATCGTACACAGCTCCGGCTGCGCTGGTAGGTGAGGTCTTCATATATATATATATATAT
>LUCW03000099.1:85000-110000 GCA_001586965.3 Sphaeroforma sirkka | reverse complement strand
GCGTGTGTACGGAAAGCAACAGCTTCTGATGTACTGCCAGTATCTGGCGCCAATTGCGCAACATGTCGATCGTCAACAACTCAAATCAGTAGTCGCGTGTTGCAAACTCCAGTATAAATAAGAGAAGTATTCTTATCGAGAGTACTATACATAAGTGGGAACTAACAATGAATCATTCACATTGAATAATTCCTTTTTACCGGGGTATATTTTAAAAGCAACCAATCAGTACAAAACACATCGCACACTACGGATAGGATATTCATATACAACTAACATTGAATATATTCTCAGCAATGGGGGGAAAGGGCAATTATTCAGAACATATACAGATATGTGGACAGCCACTCGGGATATTAGAGCGTTTGCCGAATACACCACTACTCAATCGCTCGACGCAATAGTCGTGTACGGCAACGTCAGGTCAAAGAACACTCACCATACAGACAAACACAGTCCGCGATGTGTACTACAAAGTATACCAAATTCCCCATACAATCGGAATCGTATCACAAGCTGGAATGCCAAAGTGACGCACATTCAGCACGGGTTCACCTCCTCCTCGAAAGATGTCGAAGTATGCAAATAAGAGAAGAATCTTGAACAGATATGAATCACAAACCCTCCACAAACACGCGTACATACCATCAGCAACTTCGCTAATCTTCTCAAACATGTATCGATACGACGTCATTTGCGCGTTCCTGTACACCCCAATGGCCACATCTCCGTCTTTCCTTTGGGGTACCTGAGATAAAGACATCACCTATGAGCACTCAATAATACCGAAAAACTTTAAATCACAAGGACAGGGACTCGGTTTACATAGATAATATAAGCAAATATCCCAGTATATATATATATATATATATATATATATATATATATAAGTGGCATCAATTATATAGCAATCCCCAATTGTAGACGTAATTATTGACCGATTTTAGACACACGCGTCTAACGTTGTTTTGGAGTTTATAAAAGGAAAAAGAAACACACCACATATGCAGAACCTGTGTCGCAACAGAAATAGTCTGCAATCAAAGGTGCGCATAGAAGTATGTGTAAAACTATAGCTATATATTCAAAATTATCATGTTCACCCGCAGATACACTCGTATAAAACTATATACACACAAGTATATATGCACATAAACAGGTACATACACATACACACAATACCACATACTATAAAGGTAGCCGGCAGCATGTCGTTGAATGTGAGCTCGATGTTTCCAGCATTCGTTCTACTGCTGAATGATATACTACAAATGCACCACACACAACCAGGCAGGGAGAAGATCATGAGCGTCGTCTATAGATGATTATATACTGGATGTGTGTGGTTGATTCAGTGTGTGGTTGTTACACACATTAACGAGTACTCTCGGTAAGAACCGGTTGCCAAAGATGAACATCCGTCCTGCTGCAGGGAGCTATACAGCAAACATGCGATAGGCAACCAAATAGGGTTTATGCACACGCAGGTATGTGTGTTGGTGAATACACTCACTATACTTGGCATAAATATCAGTTACAAGAGCTTACTACACAGATACAGGAACAAAGGAAAGCGAGCTTGAGGGAGGAAAATAAAATAGGTAAAGGGGTGTGCTTGTACTGGGGAAGTTATATATATACATGGTGTCTATTTGAGAAAGAGAACGGGAGTATAAATTCACACACTAAACATAACATATATATATATACATACATATAATATAATACAAATATATATATTGTAATACATATATATATATATATATATATATATATATATATATATATATATATGTAATTATATATATTATAATATATATATAATATTATTATTATATATATATTATATATTATGTATATACATATACATATATATGTATATTATATATATATTATTATTATTATTACATATTATTATGCATTATTATTATTATTATATTACATATATTGTATTATGTATACATAATATAATATATGTATTTGCATATTACATTACATGCAATGTGTATGTATATATTTGTCGCATACATAATATATTGCATTATAATGTATTACATATACATATGTATATGTATATTATTAATATATTGGCTGTGCATGATACATGTACATGTATATGCCATTGCCCATATTGCATACATAATAACACAATAATAATATATACATATACATATCATATATTGTAATGGCATAATACATATGTACGCATATTACATGGGATCCAAATATGTACATTAATCATTATATATGTATCCATATATATATATATGTAGCCATATTATTATTATACATATATTATATAATCTAAAATATATATATTATTATTATGTATTATATATATATTAATATTATACATATACATATTACATGTGCATCCAATACGTGCATGTACGTATGTACGTACGTACGTACGTACGTACGTATGTATGTACGTATGAACGTAAAATGATGCATATATGTGTGCGCATGATGTACGTATGTATGTATGTGCACGTACGTACGTACGTATGTATGTATGTGTATACGTATGCATGCGCATGTACGCATGTATGTAAGTAATGGTATGTATGTATTGTATGTATGCATGTATTATATATTATTAGCATATATATATATATATATATATATATATATATATATATATATATTATATATGTTTAAAGTATATATATATATATATATATATATATATATATATATATATATATATATATAGTTATTAGTACTAAAAAATGTTCACATCTGTGTATACCTGACAGGAGATGCGAATGTGTTTGGTGAATTATCCGTGACACCTCCCACGCCACGCTTCTTCATGTTTGGGGTATCGAATGTGTAGGGCTGTCGCTTGACACCAGAGGCTCCAGTGGTCAGTGGCCTCTGTTAAATAAATAGGCACAAAAAAATCAATACAAAACAGATGTTAAACTGATACACAGATATTAAAGTGATATACAAACGTTATATTGATATACAAATGTTAAAGTGATACACAAATGCTAAAGTGGTGTACAGATGTGCATTCGGTGTACAGATGTGCATTCGGTGTACAAATGATAAAGCAATATACAAACATTAACGTGATGGCTAGGACAGATCGTCTGAGATACATCCTTGCTGCACAATGCCGATCAATTTGGACTTATGTTTTACCGCTCCTCGTGAAATGCTTACGAGCAATACGACTTCTGTTTAGGTAGAATTGTATTTATTCGTCACGACTCTATCAATTGATCTATTGTAATTTGACTGCATAAATTTTGACTATACAATTAGACTGTATTAACTATATCGATTTAAGTATTGTATCTTAAATACATTTATTTTGACTATATATTAAAGTATATGAATTAAATTAATTATGACCTTTGTAATTGTACTACTTTAGTTTTAACTATATTGATTCAACTATACTAATTTAACTATATTGTTTTGACTATAGTAATTCGACAATATATTAATTTGACTATATTAATTTATCTGCAATAATTTGACTATATTAATTTGTAAACAAAGTGGTACATACAAATACAAATAGAACCATGCACGCATGCATGGTGATACATGCAGATGTATTGTTTTATACGTGCGCACACAAGATTACCCATACAAGCGTATATACAAACACAATAAATGCATGCATTCATGGCTATACATATAGATACATGGGCATTCATGTATACATTCAAATAAAAGTACATTCACGCATAGCAGATTCTGGCGGAGAACATAACCACGCGCAAGCAATCACGCACACACCCACCTGTGGTGTGTCGAAGGCAAACATATCCGGATCCAATCTGCAGAATAGAATCGGGATTTTGGTACAGAAGCAGGTGAATAAAGTAAAAGAAGATAGCACTGTCATTCACCATAGGTGCAATTTTGCATGACCAGAAATACACAAAATTTTGGAACGTTCAGGAATTGGTTTAACTTTTGGAAACCCGAGCTCTGCGGTAATAGGAAAGCTTCGCTGGAAATTTCTTGGTTGTGGCAGTGACCCATTTCTGCGATCCATTAATATACACCATTCTCTTGCAAGCGCTTCAAGTGTATATGCATATGCCAGCTACAACTTAAATACCCTTTTATTCGCCCTGTACACTATAAGAATACTTCCAACCACAACCCAAAAAAAACAAAATAACAAGAGCCTAAACCAGGAATCAAACCCACGGTATCAGATTTATGATATCTACATGCAGGTCAATTGGGCTGAGCATTCAGTGTACACGTGTGGCGAGGTCAAAAGGCGAGATACGCACGTATGCATGTAAGATATGGTCATTCAAATGGTACAGAGGTTCACATAAAAAGCTGCATTGAGTTTTATTCGTCTTTTCACAGCCAAGTACGGACAAAGAGTGCCTTAGCCTGGTCACAACCTGGCACTGAGTATACATTTGTCTGACTCAACAAGACCCTCAAACGTATACTGTTCAATATTGATATCATGCACAACATTTCAAATGTTTAAGATTGGCCACACAAGTGCAACGAACTCATACTCATACAAAAGAATCACCAATACACTCCCAGCGCCTCCAGGGCAACAAATGCAACTGCAAAGTACCTTTTTCAGCCTCAGGCGATGTATCCAAATATATGTTTATATGTATGTATATATATAAATATATATATATATATATATATATATATATATATATATATATATATATATATATGTATATATATATATATATATATATATATATATATGTATATATATATATATATATATATATATATATGTATATATATATATATATATAATATATATATATGTACATATGTATATATATTATATATATATAATAATATATATATATATATATATATATATATATAATATTGTGTAATACATGTATATGTGTATTATTAACTATTATTATTATGTTAACAGATGTGTGTGTATGTATATATATGTACCAATTGTTGCCATATGCACATAATATGTAGCATTATTATTATGGCATATATATATTGTACATTTGCACATATATATTATTAACAATAATATATATATATATACATGTTATATGCTGCTTATTACATATATATATATATATGTTGGCATATACATATCCATATATATATATATACAGTATATATATATATATTGCATATGTACCATATAATATGTATATATATATATATATGTAAATGCATATATATATGCATGTGCAATATATACATATGCAAATACATATACATATATATATATATATATATATATATATATATATATATATATATATATATATATATATATATATATAATATATATATATATATATATATATATATATATATATATATATATATTATATTTATATGTATATATATATATATATACAAATATATATATATATTATATAGACATGTATATGTGATTATGTTGTAAATCAACTCTGTCAAATACAGGAGGCACCTTTCGCACGGGATATGTCATTTTTAGGCCACATACACCCGCCAAGCTCATTGTGGTATTTTAAACATAACGAAATACATCCGTATGTGAATATGCATATACATCGACAGGTATATATAGTTTATGTGCAGATATCACATACAAGTGCAGAGTATCTTTGTCGAACTCAGATGGGCCCCTGACACCGGCCATCCCACCGCGTTTCTTTGAGGTGGAGTGCATGTGTGGATTTGCAGGGGTCTTCAGAGGGGTCTTCATGGGAGTCTTGGTATTCTGCTTCTTGACTTCGACCGCTACATACTGCAGTAGGAGTGCGAAAGGTAACGTGCACAACAGATAAACAACAGTATGATGGAAGTACGTGGACAGCTTAGTAGCTGTATTTGCATGTAAATTAATGCATGCATGACATTATATGTGAGCGCATGAGTTTTCGGCAAGGGTACTCAGGGGGGTCTTCAAGAGGGTCTTGATATTTTGCTTCTTGACGCCGACCGTTCAATATAAGGCATAATGTATAAACGTTGATTAAAAAACAATTCACCATGATATATCTGTATATGTGCTATCTGAGCCAAAGTTGGTGTCCCTACACATACACGGGTGTATATATATCGCACATAGTCGCGTAGCTACCTCTACGCATGTAATGTTAGTATATGCCTGGCATGTAAGACAATGCTCGCATATACATACCTTTCTGAATGGCTCGAGCTGTTGGGCATCTAGCTGGGGCAAATCATTTGAACAGCTGTATGCATCCCAATAGTCCTTCAAGTCTTGCGGTGACAGATATAGAGTGCGACAAAGTTCAAAACCTGATTAAAGGGAGTTGAAAATGTTAATTAGACATATGTTTCAAACTACTATATACATGTGAACAAGATTTATTGTGCATGAATTTTCACATACATGTATATAGACATATTTAATTAAACACTTATGTATATATATATATATATATATATGGGGTGTCGTTGTAGATGTATATGCAGACTTAAATGCAAAGTCATCCAGTATAAAATGCACAATTACGCATGTTTCTAATGATATTCTTCTGTCTACTATTGAATATAAATCTACTTTATGCAATGTTTGACAAATAGATACCAACTTATTGTGATTACAGCTTGAATAGATATGAATTCATAGACGATGATACATATAGAGAGCATACGTATATATCTACTAATCGTACATACGAGTACAATAACTGTTTCCCTTATTGATTGTGAGGATAAATAAATAGTACATGATAGCGTGCAATTTAAGTATAGTCTGAAATACACATATCTTCATAGTAGACAAGATCCACTGATTCATTACCAGAATGTCAGAAGGTCATAAACTATACCCTTATATACGAATTGATTCGATGCAGTCGTATATACATCAAGGTCTGGAGCACGATGAACAATAATTCCTCATAAACAGTGTTATCAATTTGTCTTTGTTCAGTAGCTCAAATATGTAAACACCACACCAAGCTCACTCTGATATTTTTTATAGATATAGCGCATACATATATACATATATATACATATACATACATATATATATATATATATATATATATATATATATATATATATATATATATATATATATATATATATATATAATATATCCATACGTATTTGTGCGCATGTGACATACATTGTTTTAGAATTGGAGTGGAGAGCTTGTCTGATTTGAAGGCCTTCTCCACACCCTGTGCTGTGATCATGGCCACCATAATAATATGACTTATATCTGTAGCTTGTTCCCGTGTTGATAAATAAGTTGATACTATCGTAACTGAGAATGATAGAAGATGTGATTGTTTTCGCCACTTTCACTTTAGTTGGCTTACAAATAATTGGTACAGCTATGTCATGTATCAGACTGGTTACGTACTATGAGCAATTATGTTTCTATATCTTAGATTGTGTATTGTTTTACTGTATGTACTATTTCTATACACATACAAACAATCCAATATTATTGTTAAAGATAGCCTTCTCAATAAGATGTCATTTAGAGTAGAGATTCAAAGGCCCTACATACATATGACACAAAAATTATAAAATAGAGAAGAACCAAAAATTGGCTTTTCGAAAGGCCGCTGAATGGATGAGAAGCCCGCCAGATACAAATAGGCGGCAAATATCTATAAATAGATCCATCAATAGAATTGGTTTTATTTTAAGAACACGATTCGCATGGCCCACCCCAGTCCCCGGACTGGAGACTCCGTTCTGATATGAGAAATGAAGAACACTTTTTAGTTTTTAACTTTTTTTACGTGATCATTACATTTTTTTTTCTCGAAATATTACGTATGTAGTCTCAACAGTCTGACATCACATGTATGATATAATTATAAATATCATAGCCTCGTAAAGAACATAAATATATGTACATAGTTTTATTATATATATATATATAAATAAGTGTACATAGTATATGTACTTATATAAGCGAGCAATTTGTACACATTATCATATACGCATCAGCCAGGCTTGGATAGTTCATCAGTGTAGTACAATATGGCGGATTCCTTGCCCAAAGAACAGCTTGATGTGCTCACTAATGTGTATCATCTGACCACAAAGAAGCAACTATCGGACGTAGCGAAGAAACCGAAGACAGTGGAGAAACTGGTCGAGATTAGCAAAGTGGTATGTGCGACCGCTTTCTTGTTGCAATATTTTTCTATCAATATTGTTATTTGGAGTTTATTTTTATGCATTTCGATACATATGTATGTCTATTTGGATATGTATTGATGATTAGTTATATCATTTAACATGTATAAATGTTTATATACACTTATTTTACACCACGTAAAGTTATGGGTATATTGTGAGTGTGTTTTCACAAACAACTAACTATATATATATATATATATATATATGTATGTGTGTGTATGTGTCTGTGTATCCGTGTCTGTGTCTGTGTCTGTCCGTGTCTGTATGTATGTATGTATGTATATCTATATTTATAAATGAATATATATATATATATATATATATATAGATGATGTGTGTGTGTCCATAAACGTATATATATGCATGCATAAATTATATATATATATATATATATATATATATATGATGATGTGATGTGCGATGTGTGCGTATATATATGTATTGCATATGTATGCGTGCGTGCATGTGTGTGTGTGTGTGCCCATATATGTATATATATATATATATATTCATATATATATATATATATATATATTTATTTATATATATATGCAATGCGTGTATGTATGTACGTATGTGTATATATTATATATATATCCCATGTATATATATATATATGATGATGCGTGTGTCCGTGTCAGTCCGGTGTGTGTGTCCGCGTGTATTGCATGTATATATGAGCATATGAATATATATATATATATATATATATATATATATATGATATACATACATATGTATATATATATGATTTTTTTGTATATAAAAATATATATATAATTTATTGATATATGAATATATTTTTTTAGTGTATGCATGAATATTATATTAAGTTGTAGTCATTATATATGTATAAATATACATGTATAAGTAGGTATGTATTGTTGTATTTATGTATGTATAAATGTATGAATGTATATAGATATATATATATATATATGTATGTGTGTGTGTGTGTGTGTGTGTGTGTGTGTGGTTTTGTGTGATTGTATGTGTTTATGTGCATAAATGACAGATTTATTTGACAGTTATCTTGTTATATGTAGATACATATATATATATATATATATATATATATATATATATATATATATATATATATATATATATATATATATATATATATATATTATCTATTTTACATGAATATCATTCAACTCATTCCATAATAGATACACGCTGGCAGCGGCTAAGATATCAAACAGATACTCAGTCTCGGTATTAAAAAAATAAAAGTCACTGTTTGCTTTATATAATTCTACATCACCATATATTCAATCAGCACTCCTTCCTCGCAATGTAGGCCGGAATATCAGCAGACACACCGGCCGACAAAAACGTAGCCACCATTCTGTACGCGTTCTCAAGCAAATTCCCGGAGAAGAACCGCATGGAGAGCCGAGACTATGTCGCCATATGCATAGCCGAGGGGAAGATCAAGAACACCATGCAGCTGGAAGGTAAGGTATCCAACAACTTAGCCACGTGGGATGAGTGGGCGTGTATGTATATGCCACGTGCTGTGGCGATGTTCTGTGTGAATGGGCGTTCAGGGCGTTAGTAGAGGCTGGAAGGCAGAGCTGCCGTTGCCCAATGCATAGACGATGGAACGAACCAGTACACCTTACACCTTACACCTTACATCTTGTGGCTAGCAGGTAGTTCGCTTCTTATACACGTTAATAGGTGTGAGTCGATATCGTTTCGGGTGCACTGAATATGTTGTGTCTTCGAATACGAGAGCACGGGGTTGTTTGATGAATGTTGTCATGGCCCTTGGACTTTACATTCGGCTGTCTTCAAGGACTGAGTGCCCGACGTGTATACAGTTGTAAGAGCACCTACAAAACATTAAAATGAACATGTGGGATTCAAGCAGTTGTGTTTGTGTCAGTGTTGTTGTAACTGATATTTTCTAGAGATATCCATATATAAGTATATATATATATATATATATATATATATATATATATATATATATATATATATATATATATATATATATATATGTCGGGGTGTCGTTTTCATCAGAAAGTAGTTAAAGTTCATTAGAAGCGGGCTATATTACTTCAGCTACTACAATCACACCCCTGTCTGCTACCTTTTCGTGGCTTTCTAGTCCTGTGTACGTCCATTCGATAGCCCGCTAATCTCAATGGGTTATTCGGCGCCATTCCGCTGAGGCGAACCACGAGTCATAGCACCCCATCCTGACAGTCATAGCCAGTACACACACTAACCGATCAAATCTGTACTCTCTCAGCTGCGTGTGAGTACTTTGAGGATATCGAAAACTTCGACAAGCCCGTAGATCAGTCTAAGTTTGAGAAGAACTGTGGTGTGGGTGTAGAGGTTACGGATGAGCAGGTGGAGCAGGCCGTCAAGGATGTGTTCGCGGACATGAAGGAAAAGGTAGTGGGTTGGTTTGGTCTTAGATTGCAATGAATGCGTGTATATATACAGAACGCAATTTGTATGTATATTTGTATGCATGTATGTTTGTATATATATATATATATATATATATATATATAAACATCCCTGCACTCTTGGTATAGGCAGATTTAGGTGACAACATGCTTGTCTTGCACGCATAGATGTATGCCGTTTGTATATGTGTATGTGTCTACATAACATGCCTGTCTTGTACGCATAGATGTATGCCGTTTGTTTATGTGTATGTGTCTACATAACATGCTTGTCTTGCACGCATAGATGTATACCGTTTGTATACGTGTATGTGTCTGCATGCCTTATACGAGTCCTATTCCAGATCTGGATCGTCACGCAATCCCACTCCCTTCCCTTTGGGCATGTATATGTGTGTATATATATATATGTGTGTGTGTGCGTGTATGTGCATGAATTAGTATATACGCCATAGTATCCCATTTTAACCCGTACCCATCTCTCACCCTATGACATTATAGATCGAGGCAGAGCGGTACAGGACTGAGATGAAACCGATCATCTCCGCCGTCAAGGCGAAACAACCGGTAAGTAGGGTTCTAGAGTTTTGGGTTTGGGGATGAAGGCTAGATGCGATACGTACCGGCACTGGGAAACAGATAGAGATGAGTGTCTGGCATTGAATTTGATTGGGTGTATCTGTGTGACCAGTGTAGTGCACCTAATATGCCTTAGCAACGAATAGTGGATATGCCTGTTCGGATAGCGATGCAATGTCTTTGTATTTATAATTTGTACCTCCCGTGCTGGGCTGCCGGTAAGCTCATGCGTCAGTGCGTATGGACAAAGCATACTCGGGTGCTCACACATTCACCCGGATGTATGGATAGAATATGCGGTTACAGATACATGACTTGAGCTATTGCATTCTTAATAGTTTGATGATATATTATATATTTATAGTGGTATTGTACCTATTGCGCTGGATGTAAGTCCATCCATTGGCAGGTGACTGTTTGTTGTCCATTCATTCGCACGCATTGTTAGTATATTATTGCAGTAAGGTGATAGAATTATACATATAAATGTACATGTAACATGTATTTAATAATGCCAAGTTATTTTCTTCGGGCGCTGCTCCATATATATATATATATATATATATATATATATGCTGCTAATAAATTTATGTTGTACTCCTTAGTGGGCCGCCGGTAAGCCCATCAAACAGAGCATTGACAAGTGCATGCTCGAGTTATTGGGTCCCAAAGACGACCGCGACAAAGTAGTGAAGGTCAAGAAGGAGAAAAAGCCCGTTAAAACGGAGAAGGCGGTTGAGGCTGACAGTGCAAAGGACTATGTTGGGGCTGTGGCGATGTTCCACAAAGTGGGCGAGAACTACAAGACTCAGGGATACGTCACCACACCCCACACCATGGATCTGCTGAAGGTGTAGTGGACTGTGCGGGTCTATGTGCTTGTTGTAGTGTGTGGCTGTATGGATTAGTTTTGGTATCTGCGTGTTCTAAGATTTATGGAGAACTAGAAGACTCAGGGATACGTCACCATACCCCACACCATGGATCTGCTGAAGCTGTGTATCTGTGTGTGTTGGTGTGCTTGTATATGTAAAAATAGGTGTGTTGGTTTTCGCACGGGCTGTTTAAGTGTTGTGTTGTGGCCCAAGCTCGACAAAGCGAAGACGAACAACAAGTCTCAGGCAGGTCCCATCCTATAAATGTTATGATCATACGTATACGCGGTAAGCCCTACCTAACCAACTATACACCTACCAGCGCCCCTACTCACACAGCGCACTCTACCATGACACAGCAACACTTGAAGGAAACCGGAGGCAAAGTGGTGACTCGATTCCCACCAGAGCCCAACGGTATTCTGCATATCGGACACGCCAAGGCTATGAATCTCAACTTTGGCTATGCCAAGGCTAACGACGGTATCTGCTACTTACGGTACGATGACACCAACCCCGAGGCAGAGGAGGACCGATACTTCAAGGGCATCCGGTATGTGCAGATATAGGGATATAGAATGGTTGTACACTTCTTAGGTGTATATATTTGTATATATATATATATATATATGTGTGTGTGTGTGTGTGTGTGTGTGTGTGTGTGTGTGTGTGTGTGTGTGTGTGTGTGTGTGTGTGTGTGTGTGTGTGTGTGTGTGTGTGTGTGTGTGTGTGTGTGTGTGTGTGTGTGTGTGTGTGTGTGTGTGTGTTTATACATATATTATATATATATTCATATTTATATATATATATATATATATATATATATATATAAATTTAATGTCTTTTATTCGAACGTCTCAAGATCTGTTAATGTCGATGCATTGCAAAACTCCTGGTCGCAGCGGCATCCGTCTTCTGTCATGTATACGTTGAAGATACTTTGCCTAAGACTATCTACCTCAGAGGTCTCGTGTATGCGTTGAGTTCTGTTCTACGTGTGCGAATCATCCTACTACATACGTGTATGGGTACAACTGAGCTGATATACCTGTGCACCGATTCATCGTTATTCTCGATTAGATATGCACCGTCGTGTGCACTCGCCTCTACCACACCATCAACCCTGCACCCTACCACACTATAACCCTGCATCTCGATCTCTCCACACGCGATTGATTCATACGCCTGCAGTGATATGGTGGAATGGCTGGGCCACGAGCCGTACAAGGTCACGCACTCGTCAGACTACTTTGAAAGACTCTATGACTGTGCCATTGAGCTGATCAAACGAGATAAGGCCTACGTTGACCATCAGACGGGTAAAGTTTGTTGTATGGGTGTATCTGTGCTAAGATTGTTTATGTGTGCAATATATCATACTTGTAGGTATCAATCGATATATATATATATATATATATATATATATATATATATATATATATATATATATATATATATATATATATATATATAAGAGAGAGAGTGTGTAGGGGGGAGTGTTGACACGTTGTACCCATTCGTACATACTCACCTATTCTCCTTGATTGTTTCCTGTGCAATATATCATACTTGTAGGTATCAATATATATATATATATATATATATATATATAAGAGAGAGTGTCTGTGTTGAGTGTTGACACGTTGTACCCATTCATAAATACACACCTATTCTCCTTGATTGTTTCGTGTGCAATATATCATACTAGTGGGTATCAATCGATATATATATTTATTTATATTTTAGAGAGTGTGTGTATGTTGAGTATTGTCACGTTGTACCCATTCATACATACTCAACTATTCTCCTTGATTGTTTCGTGTACAATATATCATACTTGTAGGTATCAATATACATATATATATAAGAGAGTGTGTTGAGTGTTGACACGTTGTACCCATTCATACATACACACCCATTCTCCTTTATTGTTTTGTGTGCAATATATCATTCTTGTAGGTATAAATATATATATATATATATATACATATATATATATATAAGAGTGTTTGTGTGTTGAGTGTTGACACGTTGTACCCATTCATACATATGCACCTATTCTCCTTGATTGTTTCGTGTGCAATAAATCATTCTTGTAGGTATCACAATATATATATATATATATATATATATATCAGAGAGAATGTGTGTGTGCTGAGTGTTGACACGTTGTACCCATTCATACATACTCACCTATTCTCCTTGATATTTCTCCACAGCCGAACAAATTAAAGCGGAGCGTGGTGGTGAGAAGGGCGAGGGTGAGCGCACAGAGAGTCCCTACCGCAACCGACCCATTGCCGAGAGTCTGCGGATCTTCGAAGAGATGCGACAGGGACTCTGGGCTGAAGGTGCGTTCATATTTTTATATATCTATACATATCAGTATATTTATTTATATACATAAGTTGTACCTGTAATATTGGAGGAGTTCTCAGTGTGTGTTATGCTACAGGGACTTTGGGCTGAAGTTGTATATATATATATATATATATATATATATATATATATATATATATATACCTGTAATATTGGATGAGTTCTCAGTGTGTGTGATGCGCGTGTCGCAATATTGAACATGTATGTTTTACGAGAAACCTGATATTCTACGAGTTTTGAGATGTTGCTCGCATACTCTTTTTTTTTTGGTTGCTCGGGTTCTGTTCTTTTGCGCATGTATTGGACATGAGGAACGGTAATCTGCATCGCATAACATTATCCGCTCCACTCCAAATTCCCGGCCCAAATCAACCGGCTCCATCTGTAAACCCTCAAAGCACTTTCACACGCCTGCTCTCTAATTCGGGATCGGTGTTCCTAGACCTGATTTAATTCGGGATCGGTGTCCCTAGACCTGATTTAATTCGGAATTGCTGTTCACTCAGTCATCTCTGTAATACACATATCCTCATTAGGATCGGCCATTCTGCGCATGAAAATGGACATGAAGAACGGCAATCCGCAGATGTGGGACCTGATCGCCTACCGCATCAAGTTCTCTCACCACGTGCGCACGGGCAATGCGTGGTGCATCTACCCCTCCTACGACTTCACGCACTGTCTGTGTGACAGTTTCGAGAACATCAGCCATTCGCTCTGCACCATGGAGTTCACACAGGTGCGTGGCCGTACATGGAATCGTATCTGTAGTATGTATTGGGAGATGTATCTGTAGCAGGTACGTGTTTACGTATCTGTATCATGTCTATGTTTACATTTCTGCATTATGTAAATGGAGACGTATCGTAGATACATATTTAGTATCTGTAATATGTACATGTCTACGTATCTGCGAGATATGTACATGGTTTTGTATCTGTAATATGTACATGTTTGCGTGTGTGCAAGGTGTGCTATGTAGTGTGCCTTGTATTTATGGTATGTGTATTTGCAAAATCATGAAACTACGGCCATTTTCTATCACTTTTTCGGACTGAATAAAACGTATCCTAGTTGTATATGCCCTACTTAAATACGTCTGTAGTTATATATGTCCTACTTAAATACGTTTTGTATACACTGCTCTCTGCTTCCCTTCGCCACACATTGAATTGCGATACAGGCGCTGGCACGATTGTTGTACTTCTGTCGTACTCATTTTAGTGACTAGATGGATATATTTGCGATTTGTATGCAGATTGGGTTTTAAGGTTTAGGCTTAAGGCTTTGGGTTCCAATATTCTTCCTCATATATACCTAACTCAACTGCCCTTCATCTGGCAGTGAATTGCGTTATATACGCGAGTGTTATACTACTTGTAGTGTACTGGACTTCTATCAATGATCAGATCGATCTACGTCTAGTCCGTATGCAACAGTGTATGTGCACTCTGCTCTATTACGTCTCCTTTTCTTGAGCTCAGCCCGACATTGTGATATATATAATTTACTTACAGGCACGAGTGTCATACTACTGGCTGTGCAATGCTCTGGACATCTACTGCCCTGTACAGTGGGAGTATTCACGTCTCAATCTCACAAACACCATCCTGTCAAAACGAAAGGTATGTGTACTATATATATATATATTTATGTATATATATATATATAAATGTATGTGTGTGTGTGTGTGTGTGTGTATCGTGTCTGTATATATATATGTGTGTGTGTGTGTTTGTATGTTTGTATATATATATATATATATATGTGTGTGTGTGTGTGTGTGTGTATTGTGTGTGTATATGTATGTATGTATGCATATGTATGTATATGTATGTGTGTGTTTTTGTCTGTGTCTGTGTCTGTCTAAATTTATATATTTATATGTATATGCGAGATTCCAAATTGTGTGCGGATTGGATATCCACACCACATCCTCGCTAATACCGTCCTGCCATTCAAAGGCTGTGTAGTTGTATATTGAAATTCTCAGTTTGGGTATTATAGGAAACGTACGTCATAAGAATCTAATGGTTAGTTTTTCAAGAAAACGTGGATAAATAGTTTTCAATGAGTGTGTATTACAGAAAACGTAAATTTGTGTACCTTTTTCATCCCTCGGAAGGAAGAGACTGTGCCTGTGTGTGGGTATTAAAGAAAACGTATATTTGTGTACTTTTTTAATCCCTCAGTAGGAAGTGATTGTGCGTGTATGTGGGTACTAGAACATACAACTTCGAATCCGTTCAAACAGTTACGGATTACGCGTACACCCGATAAAGACATTCCAGTTGATGTATGACTATGAGTCCTCACACATCATCATTATGTTCGTAGGTAAATAAGTGTGCCCCTCAGTGCTGTGATTTATGAGCTGTATTGCATGTTTTTCACTTTGATACATCAGAGCTTCTAATATTTATAACTCACTCTTTTGCCGTGTCTTGGACATTGCCTCCTTCGATAGGTGCTGAAACTGATCGCTGAGGGCTATGTGAATGACTGGGACGATCCCCGTCTACACACTCTTCCAGCACTCAAGCGAAGAGGGTTCACGCCCAAGGCTATCAACAGACTCTGCGACCAGGTATTTGTTGGATATATATATATATGCGTGTGTGTGTGTGTGTGTGTGTGTGTCTGGTGTGTGTGTTTGGTGTGTGTGTGTGTGGTGTGTGTGTGTGTCTATCTATGTGCATCTATGTGTGCATCTATATATATATATATATATATATATATATATATATATATATTATTATATTATTATATTATTATATTATATTATATTATACTATATTATATTATACTGTATTATATTATATTATATTATACTATATTATATTATATTATATTATATTGTATTAATATATATATATATTCTTGGCCTGGCTGAGCGAATAGTCCTGGCATAATTTGGTACGTATATATATATATATATATATATATATATATATATATATATATATATATATATATATATATATATATATATATATATATTCGTGTAACCTCCGCATATATTATTGTAGTATATACACACATGTACATACGTTTCACCTGTATCTGAGCTCTTGCATACACCTCATCCTCTGCCGATCCATCGAAAACAACGTAGGTGGGTATCACCGTCAATACAACCACGATTGCCATGGCCCGTCTTGACGGCTGCGTGCGAGATGACCTGAACGTCATCGCGCCTAGAGCTATGGCGCTACTAGATCCCATCAAGGTGTGCTGTAGAATGAATCTTGATATGTAGAGCTTTGTGGTTTGATATTACACATGATTATAGTTTGTTTTTTTTTGATATTATACATTATTATAATACCTTCGTATAATTCATCTTGATATGTAGAGCTCCCTTGTGGTGTGATATTATACATTACTACATTTTTTTATTTAGATATTATACATTAGTATAGTATCTTCGTATGATGCATCTTGATATGTAGCTCCCTTGTATTTTGATGTACATTACTGCAGTATCTTCGGTTTTGTATTTCGAATTTTGGTGTACGTTATATACTCAACAACCCAATGTTAGACAACTACATATCAGCACCATCGCGCCTAGAGCTATAACACTTCTAGATCCCATTAAGGTGTGCGGTATGGTTTATCTCGGTGATATTTAGCAACTTCGATACCGACAGCTCATTCCACTACACGGTGACGGATGTTGCCTGCGCATTTATGTTTTAGGGCACGGACATAGATTCTGCATTCTACTGTTGCAGGTGACAGTGGGTAACTCCATCGACAACTTATTTCACAACGAACAGTATTAATTCACACTACTTCAGTGCACGGAAATTAATTTGAAGTTCTCCGCTGCTGCAGGTGACGATTAGCAACTTCAAAGAGGACAAAAAAGACATGGTAGATGTACCGAACATTCCCTTTAACGAGAGCGCAGGAAACCACACTCTCCAATTCAACAGTATGTTCGACCACCTGCCCATCATTGCAATACATATGCGCGTATACGTTTGTGTATATATACATACCTCCTATCACCTGTTTGTATTTTTACCTATTTTATGTCTACATTTTTGGTATCTATACATTAAATATCTATCTATTCTATATTTACGTACGAGGTGCCCTGAGGCGGGACTTTAAGTGCGTGTTCCTATCTGTGGCGACCACACCCTGTCCGATACGTATGGTATCTGTACGTAAGGTACATACCCTCTCTCATTCAGCCCGATACGGGTGTGGCTTATATGTCCTATATGTGTGATGAATCGATGTGAATCCCCCACTACGATTGCAAACGGGTATTTCGAAGGCTATCCTTCTTCCACAAATGTTGGGTTGAAACCCCCGAAACCCTGGACACCAAACCCTTGACCCTTGTTCATAGTGGGAGTCATACGTTGGCCACACAGCCTATTAGCACACACTACACACTGCCCACGCACTCGTGACCATCGCAAAACTCCATGAGGCACCCATGCAGAAACTCTCATACCACAACAAGTTGTATGTATGTATGTATGTATGTTTGTATGTTTGTATGTTTGTATGTTTGTATGTATGTATGTATTATGTATGTATGTATATATGTATGTTTGGCTTACAGACACATGCAGTAGCTGTGAGCTTATGATATGCCACTGGCTGTGTGCGTTCACACAATGTATAGTATAGTTGTGTAAAGCACACTCTCGAGGTGGTTCTGGCTCCCCAGTCTGTACTGAACGAGCAGTAGTCTCAAGCGTGTATGTACATCCTGGTGAAATGGTGCTCGCATACCTACGCTACTCCATGGAGTACTCAGCTACTCTTGTAGCTTAGTTGCTCATTGTGATCACCTGATTAAACCGATCTACAGAGGTTCTGTATATTGATCGCGACGACTACCGTGATGCGGCTGATAAGAACTACCGTCGATTCGCACAGGACCAAAGTATTGGACTCAAGTATCGAGGGTAAGCGTATATATTTGTATGAAGTATGTAGGTAGTATACCAGAACAGGACAAGTATGTGAATGGCTTTACAGACATATACACTGCGCTTATTGTACCGTGCGGTTTTTCTTTTAAATTGACTCCTCTGGGGACATATTTCACCTGGCTATTATATACTTGTTTGGTGTAGCGGATATTAGTTATCTTTTCTCGCATTGATATCTTCAATACTGTGGGCTTTGTGGTTTGATATTCTGACCGCCCGTGTTATACTCCTCCACTTGAATTAAATACTTCTCAAATCATAGAGAGTAATCCTGTTGGTGCCAAGCAAGTATATGTATGCATGTGTGCAGTAGTGGCCAATATTTGCGTCTATATATATATATTTATATTTTATATGCATATATATATATACATATATATATATATATATATATATATATATATATATATATATATATATATATATATATATATATATATGTATATATGTATATATATATATATATATATATATATATATATATATATATATATATATATATATATATATATATATATATATATATATATATATATATATATATATATATATATATATATATATATATATATATATATATATATATATATATATATATATATATATATATATATATACATACATATATATATCAGACGGTTCAAAGGAAATGGTGGCAGTTTGGTAACGGATGAACTGCCAGTGTTGTATTCTCGCACCTTCTAACGTCTACTCAGAAGTAGTGGCTTGGAGCGAGTGAATTGCCCTTGTTTTTCATCACTGATGATTATGTATGTATATGTGTATATGTATATGTATATTTGTTTATATATATATATATGTGTGTGTGTGTGTATGTATGTATGTATGTATGTATGTATGTATGTATGTATGTATATGATTTTTAACTCAAACAGACTACACAAAGTGGGCTGGTGGTGTGTAGCTCGTGAGTGAGTGGGTGATCCACTAGCTGCATGTTATTGTTAGTCGCACTACTCTACAGCGTAGCTTTGTTCTTTGAGCTACCTCGTTAACTGTTTACCTCTTTACTCGTGTCCAATACACAGAGTGGTGTTGTTCTGTGACGACGTGACTCGGAATAGTGCGAATGAGGTCACCGAAATCACCGCCCGTTACGAGGAACTGACGAAAGAGAACAAACCCAAGGCATTCATCCATTGGGTGTGCAACCCAATCCCTTGCGAGATCAGGTGAGGGGATAGTCCTACCAGTACATTTAATTGTGCCGTAGTGTGATGTGTGGTGGTGTGAGGTTTGTGCGTCCTTTGCTGGACTGTTGGCGTTGTTTGTGTGGTGGGTGGGTGGGTGTTTGTGTTGGTCTGTCTGAAGGCGAATGGTGTTAGTACATGTCGGAAGACCAAGCAAGTACCAAGCCTGCATTCATTCATTGGGTATGCAACCCAATCCCATCTGGGCTCAGACGAGTGCATGGTCACATCACAACATTCAAGTAAGCAGTGGTGTGATGTGTGTGTGTGTGTGTGAAGTGTGTATGCCTTTAGTTGCATATACCTGTAGTGTGATGTGTGTGTCTGTGTGAAGTGTGTATGCCTTTCCCTTGCATATACCTGTAGTATGATGTGTGTGAAGTGTGTTCGCCTTTACCTTGCATATACCTGTAGTGTGAAGTGTGTCTGTGTGAAGTGTGTATGCCTTTACCTTGCATATACCTGTAGTGTGATGCCTGTGTGTGTGAAGTGTGTATGCCCTTACCTTGCATATACCTGTAGTGTGAAGTGTGTCTGTGTGAAGTGTGTATGCCTTTACCTTGCATATACCTGTAGTGTGATGCCTGTGTGTGAAGTGTGTATGCCCTTACCTTGCATATACCTACGCCTCTGCCCACATCTGCGTGGTAAGTGTGCGTGTGTGTCCGACAGGATTTGTTTTTAGTAGGTACATGCCAGCGAGCAAGCCTCAAGTCTTCATCCATGGGATTGAGTGTGCAACCCAATCCCATACGAGACTGGGTGTGCGGGTACTCGGAACTGTCCTGTTTGTATTTAATCTGCGCTTGCCTTTAGTCAGTGCATTGTAGTTTTACATGTGTGGTTTTATGTCGAATTTACGACATTGTGCTAGTGTTCACAATAGTGAACGGAATCACAAGTGTCATTATTATGTTTGATTGTACGTACGACCTTCTGCAATGACGTACAGTCAGACAACCCCCTATCTATTTCCTTAAAAGCGTCAGGATATAAGGTATCCTGAATCAGGTTCTAAGGTGTTCTGCATCAGGTTATAAGGTATCCTGCATCAGGTTATAAGGTATTCTGCATCAGATTATGAGGTATTCTGCATCAGGTTAGAAGGTATTCTGCATCGGCTTGTCGTGATCATATGCTCCGTCTATAACCTCTCCCGTCATATTGTACGACCTTCTGCAGTGGCGTACAGTCAGATAGTACCCCATCCAACCCCTTAGATGTCAGGTTATATAAACATCCAGTATCGGGTTAAGAGTGAACTTATAATTCGACTATATCCTCTTCTGTCAGATTTTACGACATTTTGCATCAGCTAATAGTGGACTTATAACACGACTATGTCCTCTTCTGTCAGATTGTACGACATTTTGCTGCGTGATGATGGTGACGAGGACGGCAAAGACTTCTTGAAGAACGTCAACAGTCAATCGCTTATTGTGAAGCCCAATGCTCTAGTCGACCCCAGTGTGCGAGATGCTCCTGTAGGCACCCAATACCAATTTGGTAAGTTTTCGCCGATCAATATACGTATATCATACCACATCAGTAAGGTTTCACCGATCTGTATACATATATAATACGACTTCGGTAAGGTTTCACCGATCTATATACGTATATCATACCACTTCGTTACGGTTTCACCGATCTGTATACATATATAATACGACTTCGGTAAGGTTTCACCGATCTATATACGTATATCATACGACTTCGGTAAGGTTTCACCGATCTATATACGTATATTATACCACATCAGTAAGGTTTCACCGATCTGTATACATATATAATACGACTTCGGTAAGGTTTCACCGATCTATATACGTATATCATACCACTTCGGTAAGTTTTCACCGATCTATATACGTATATCACACCACATCAGTAAGGTTTTACCGATCTGTATACATATATAATACGACTTCGGTAAGGTTTCACCGATCTATATACGTATATCATACCACTTCGGTAAGGTTTCACCGATCTGTATACATATATAATACGACTTCGGTAAGGTTTCACCGATCTATATACGTATATCATACGACTTCGGTAAGTTTTCACCGATCTATATACGTATATCATACCACATCAGTAAGGTTTTAACGATCTATATACATATATAATACGACTTCGGTAAGGTTTCACCGATCTATATACGTATATCATACCACTTCGGTAAGGTTTCACCGATCTGTATACATATATAATACGACTTCGGTAAGGTTTCACCGATCTATATACGTATATCATACCACTTCGGTAAGGTTTCACCGATCTATATACGTATATTATACCACATCAGTAAGGTTTCACCGATCTGTATACATATATAATACGACTTCGGTAAGGTTTCACCGATCTATATACGTATATCATACCACTTCGTTACGGTTTCACCGATCTATATACGTGTATCATACCACTTCGGTAAGGTTTTACCGATCTATATACGTATATAATACCAATTCGGTATGGTTTCACCGATCTATATACGTATATCATACCACTTCGTTACGGTTTCACCGATCTGTATACATATATAATACGACTTCGGTAAGGTTTCACCGATCTATATACGTATATCATTCCACTTCGGTAAGGTTTCACCGATCTATATACGTATATCATACCACTTCGTTACGGTTTCACCGATCTATATACGTATATCATACCACTTCGTTACGGTTTCACCGATCTATATACGTATATCATACCACTTCGGTAAGGTTTTACCGATCTATATACGTATATCATACCACATCAGTAAGGTTTCACCGATCTGTATACATATATAATACGACTTCGGTGAGGTTTCACCGATCTATATACGTATATCATACCACTTCGGTAAGGTTTTACCGATCTATATACGTATATCATACCACATCAGTAAGGTTTCACCGATCTGTATACATATATAATACGACTTCGGTAAGGTTTTACCGATCTATATACGTATATCATACCACTTCGGTAAGGTTTTACCGATCTATATACGTATATAATACCAATTCAGAATGGTTTCACTGATCTATATACGTATATAATACCAATTCGGTAAGGTTCACCGATCTATATACGTATATCATACCAATTCGGTAAGGGTTTACCGATCTATATACGTGCATAATACCAATTCGGTATGGTTTTACCAATCTATATACGCATATATCATCGTATATTTGTATTTATTATTACTTGTTCAGAGTTTCGATCATAATTAACGTAGAGTAGGCTGTAGATAGTGCATTTCCCATTGTGAAGCTTACTATCCTGGTAGACTCACGTGTGCGAGAGGCACATTTAAGCATCCAGTACCAATACGGCATGGGTCGATGTTCTTCATGCATGAGACTGTATCGTTTGTGTTAATGTTTCTCATCCACGCTGTTGTGAATATGTTGTGTACATATGCTGTGAGTACATATGTTGTTTGTACAGTGTGTATGCTATCGATGCAGACGTCTACGCCCCACACAATGATATACCCCACTGTACTCGTCTGTACATGATACAAAAGCGTGCAATTGAAGTTCAGTGTCGGCCCTGAAATCAGTATACTTCCATCATACTGTCATACTGTTTTGGTCAAAGAGGTTTGTTTGTACATAGACTATTCGACGGCTTTGAATCCGTATTATACGCATGTCCTGTTATATATGTAAGCTCGATCATACTACGTTGCATATTGATGCAGCGTATCGAAGTCGGTGTGCAGTAGGCTCTCCTTGTGAGTACACAGTAGTCCATACATGACTTGTTGTTGGTTGCAATTTCTTCTCATATATTCTGCCATACATATATATATATATATATATATATATATATATATATATATATATATATATATATGCATATTATAAGTGGTCCATATGGTTGTCAGTCCCATACTACGAATGTATCTCAGTGTACGAATAGCTGCTGTAAGCACCGAGTGCTTGACATAACTGTGACTGATTCGCCGAACAAGACCCTGGGTGCTCTCGTACCTGTCCAACGTATTGGCTCGGTGGAAGTGGAGTGTGTGGCCGACTCTTGTTATGAATCTGAATCTGCAATACGACGACCAATGAAACTAAATGTATTGTTTATTCCTGCTACGGCGTTTGGGTACCTTTGTATGTTTGTACTTGTATACTACCTGCAATCTCCCGTATCGGAGGACCACACTAACTGACAACCCTTCCAATCTGTGTCAACAGAGCGCGTGGGCTACTTCTGCAAAGACCCTGACTCCACAGCCGACCGCCCGGTCTTCAACTTGACTGTCAGCTTGAAGGAGGACGCGGGCAAAGTTTAGTATGCTCGAGAATAGCTGTTTAATTTGAATTATTTTGACTATAGTGCATGGCTTGAAAGAGACCACAGGCAAAGTGTAGCATGTTCAATAATATGTTAAGCCTTTTAGAGTGAAGGAGATCGCTGGGGACGTTTAAGTT